>JANHGC010005202.1:51074-74446 GCA_027560395.1 Boaedon fuliginosus | reverse complement strand
AGTGTTTTCTCTCTCTCTCTCTCTCTCTCTCTCTCTCTCTCCTTTCTTTTCTTTTTGTTGTATGCATTCTAAAGTGCCACAGGAAGAGGATATAGATAAAAAAGCTCAAGTGAGTATAAGTGATTTGCTTTGAGTGAATGTAACTTCTATGACATTATTTCACATAATTTAAACAGAGTTTCAAGTCACAGTTCATCTTTCATCTCTTGAAAGACTAAGCTAATGCTCCTAATATTATGTTTCTTGGGCAGCCCAGTGCTGTCTTCATATTTCCTGCTCTATATTGACATAAATAACCTTGTTAAATCATAGCATGAATTGTGCCATTAAAAACACAAGATAAGGGTTCCATAAAGACACTCTGATGCTGTCTAGATTGAGAAAATTCTGGAAATCAGAATTGTTTTCAGTCATCCCAGTACAGCCAGTCAGCTAATTATAGTGTTTTATAACTATTTGTCTTTTAACAGATGCATCCAAGGAAGACATCAGGAGAGGGGTATGCCATGCTGACTCCATCTTATGTGTGAGTTCAGAGTTGGAGGAGGACAGGGAATAGGGAAAAAGTAGGAAAGTCAGGGGGATGGCTGTGAAAAATGTCTGATCTTACCAAAGGTGCTGGCAGATTTGCAGCTGCTAACAAGCATTACCTTTAACAAAATCGTAAAAGGGATAAAAGACCAGATGAAAGATTGTCTGGGACACAAGAAAGCTATTAATGAAGTTTATATAGAGAACATTGAATAATTTCCCTAAATTTATGGCTAATGTTTAAATCAAACCACAAAACAGTTTAAGGATAGGAACTTAGGAGCCCTAGGTCTACTTCATTCTTTGAAAATCAAGAGGATTTCTCCCCTCCCTTAATTGCTTTTCAATGAATTATTTGGCCCATTCCTTTAAAAAAAATACAATTTAAAAAGTGTATATTCTAATTCGTATAAATTTATTTATTTATTTATTTACTTATTTACTTATTTATTTATTTATTTATTTATTTATTTATTTAGATTTATACCCCACCTCATTTCCCCGGTCAAGGGGAAATTGAGGCAGCTAACAACAATAAAAGAAACATAATAATATAAAATTAAAACCATTTCTAAATACAGTCACACAATCATCCAATCATCCAAGAGGGAGGTACATTTGCTAAGAGTTGGGTTCAAAGATACTAGAAAGAATAAAATCCTCATTCCCTCATTCTTATCAAATGATATTTCCTTCTGGATCAACTTTGTGAAGTACTGTAGCTAGAGAAGAATATGTTGTATGACCAGAAATCTGTGCTTTCAAGTCTCTCAATGGTGTGCGCTGTGACTGAGTCTATTCATCTTTTCCTCTTCTCTTCCTTCTACTTTTTCCAGCAATAGCATTTCCAAAGAGCAAAGTATAAAACATAACAAAATTTAAGTTCCAGGAAGATCAGTTTCCAAATTAAGAAAATGTCATAAAATTTCAGCAGATAATAAGTTGTTGGGCTCCCTTTCACTGCATTCAAGTGGAAAGTAGACAAACATCTGTCTGGGATGCTCTATTTTGTTCCTTCATTAAGCAGAAAGTTGGACACAGAGGCCTAAATGGCACCTTCCAACTTTGGGTTTCTACAGTTCTTTGTTTAGAACCAGTGCCAGGAAAATTTCAAGGATTATTCTGGTCCCTGAAAACTTCTTACCTGATCTTTATCAATTTATAACTTCTTGTCAAGGAATACAGCTAAATACGTGCCTAACTTTTCCTAATATCAAGGGGTTTTAATATGCTTAATTAAGGCTGAAATTCACTTGATATAGATTAAATGGGTACAATCCAAGGCACTGGATGACTAGTTCTAAAGGAAGGACCTCGTGTATTTGTTTCCAACCATCAAGGAGGTCTTTTTTTTTTTTCAAATATCATTTAAAATTCCAAATTTCAAAAGCAATATGTAATATTCCTTGACTTTGCTGTTCCACAAGGGGAAGAGTGCCCACTGTACTCAAATAATTGCTTGAATGCACTTAAAGTTGCTCTCTGGATTGTGGTCTATATGTCCATTAGCTATAAATCCATTTCCATTTATTTGAAATCCATTAATAGTTCTAAGTTTCATATTATGAGCCCAAAGAGCAGGGAGGCACATTTAGATTTAAATGTTTCCAAGGGCTTGTTCCTACTTACATTGACATGAGTTTCTCCAGATGGTATTATCACAAATTTAGTTAATCTTTAATAAGAAAAGGATTTTATGCTGTCACCAACATCTCTAGTAAAAAGAAGCAGTCAGCCAATACAATTTTAAGCCCTATTGCAACCTATATCGAATTCATATCTGTAGTTGTTAAAAGTAGTACTTAATAATTGTAACTAAAACCTATATAGAGCAGTCATTCTCAATCTTAGCAACTTTAAAATGTATGGACTTCAACTCTTAGAATTCCCCAACCAGCATGTTGGGTAGATAATTCTGGGAGTTGAAATCCATTAATCTTAAAGTTGCTGAAGTTGAAAAACACTGATATAGAGCACTCTGATTTTGTTCAAGATTTCAGTTCTTATATGAGGCTAGCTAATCGTGAAGATGGTGGGGTAGAATGTTACAAAATAAATGCCCTTTATCAATTTTCCCAATCTACCTGTGAGAATGTCCAGTGAAATACCTAACTGCTTCTTAAATAAGAGAGATCCATTGATGAATAGCTGTCCAGCCATGATGTTAGATCAAGAAATATTCCTTCAGCTGGCTTCAGGTTGCTTTGTCTCATCAGTCAGGAAGCAAAGGGACAAAAGAATTAAGAATAAGGAAACACTGGAGTCCAGGGATGATGTTCTTAATAAGTGAGAGAAGAAGTAAAGCTACTACTCATTGGAATATCTCCAGCCCCATTGTAGTAAGGTTTAAAGTCTCTAGCATATTAAGATTTGCTTCTTGGATCAAAGAAGATCAAAGTTCATTCTTTATCATTTCAAAGAATGGAGTAATAGAACTGTAGACATAGCAAGAAAGCAGATATCATTGAATGTTAAGAAAAAAATTTCTAATCATAAGGGCAATTTAACACAGGAAATAATTGCTGAAGCTGCACAAAGCATGGAAAAGAATGTTCTGAACTGACACTTTCATCAAATCATCTCAATGAAACAGATTTGCAAGGAGTAAACAGATTCAGATAACTTCAAAGGGCTTCATAGATTCAGTGTGTTTCTACTCTGCCCGTCAAATCTACTTTGTGGCAGCAAGTCTGATGTTACTTCAAGCTCCATCCGTGTTCTCTTAGTTTCTTTAATGTGGGCAACTATACGCTCTAACTCTGCTGTCCTACACTAACTGAACAATAAACTTTTGTGTTAGGCCTTAGCCTGGATGTGAGCTAAGCTCAGATCTCTGTGTTAAGAATAATCGGGCTTCTAAATACTTCACAATAGAAGCAGATTTAATTTTCTTGACAATGAATAACTCAAATAGAAGTGGTTGGCCAAGCTATAGATGCCATTATCTCCATGCCATCCTCTTTCTTGGCAATTTGCTTAACTTTGTGCCATTGTTTTTCATTGTGTGTTCTTGCTTCTAAGGGACATAAGAATATTGAGCAAGCTACAACCCTGACACAACCAAGCCCTGCCACGGACGAGAGGGTCTTTGCCAGGCAGGTCAAACTTGCCAATCTGGCCTCTAGAACAGCAAGTGATCAAAAGTAGCAAAGTACACTACGTTATAAGGGGACATCATTTTTAGTAAAGCTTTTACTACATGTAGTAAAAACTACTAGAAGCTAATCTAGAAGAAAAAAGGAAAAAAGAGAGAAAATTTGTACTTTTAGACTTGGAAAAGTCTGTTAATGCACCCTTTACCATAAAGTAGAATAAGTTCATCCAATCACCTTTTCTGTCTGGGATGCTCTGGAGGGCTGACATTCTTTTTGCTCTTCAGAATCTTGACCTTTAAATCATTTCTATGGATTACAGGATTTGATCTTTCATCACTCTTTAGCATTTAAATGGAGCCTTCAAAGCTTTCACAAGCCTACTTTGTAAATCCCATAAAGACCCATCGTCCAGGATTTCTTGTCACAGCTGTGCCATGTCCAGTTTCTTTTCTTGATTTGTCTTTTACATTCCCATTTTACTAAACTCAAGTTTGTTGTCTTCCATGCCTTCAAAATCTATAATGTCTATGTCAGGTGAAAAAAAAAGTTTTTCTTATCATCTTCTAAAACTTTATCCTTGAAATCTGTTATGTGTTTCAAGTTATTGTTATTACTATATCAGTCCATTTTTCAAAAAACACTTTAAGATAAGAAAAAGGTATAGACAGCATTATCATTTTAACTCGTTTCTGCCTGGTCCTTTAGTACTATCTAGTGTGCATTTGCAATCTTCATCAAGTCTCAGTTCCTTACATGCATTTACTTCCAGTTCAGTCATTTCCTATCAATATATTATTTAATTGCAACTTTTTCAAATCTTCCAACAAACATAACCAATATTCTAAATCTCTATGATGTCCTAATTCACTTAATTTTTTCTTAAATAACACATTCCTTTTTTTTTAACCTTTTCACCAATTGTATACTATTCAGATTCTTAAAGCTCAGTTTAATTTTTTTTCAAACTGAAAAACATAAAACCTACCAGATGCCAAACTACGTTTTCTGTTTTAAGTCTTTAATATTTATAAAGTAGTTAAACTGAAGATTTCTTAACATGATTAGAAAATGAGTTTGGCTGGCTTAGTGTTTTTATGAAAGGCTCTGCCTTTGCTAAGATGTTGATTCTTGCTGTTCAAACCCATTACCAATTTCAACAAATGTAATAGTTTTTTCATTGTTAATTACTTTCCAAAACACAAAACAATTCTTTGTTGCATCATCAGATAGAACTTGCAGAAATCTAATATATTATTGGTTAGAAGGAGGTAGAAAAGCTTAGTTATAATAGCAAACTGTAGCCAGGGGCTGACTATGGAAGTGATAGCAAACTGCCCATATGTAAACTGTCAGCATGCTATGGAGAAAGAAGAAAGCCAACAGGTGTCTAAGATATTAACTTAAGATATATGTATGCACCATTTTCAAAAATTGCTTTGAAGTCCTGAACCTCATTGATAAGGATCTAGAAAACTGCAAATGCAATCAAAGAAATTGTTAAGGATGAATGTGAAAAAGATTTGTCAAACCCCAAGAAACAGATGAAACAATTATGGATGTCAGAACAAACACTGGAAATTGAATAAAGAATAAAAGTGATAGTAAAACAAAAAAAAGAGAATGATCTCAGTTAAGTCAGAGGGCTGTTAAAAGAAACAGGTATTACAACATCTGCAAAGACATCAAAGATGGGAACAATAATAGAAAATCAAAGAAGCTCTTCCAAAGGTTCTCCAAACCCCAAAGGATTCAACCTCAGACTGATGTGCTAAAGGACATCAGTGAATAGTCAGTAACTGATTTGAAGAACATAAAACGAATGAATGGTAGTTCAGTATATATAAATGTCGTTATCCTATTGTATATACATTCCCTACATATAAGAACCTTTAGTATGAGAAGGTAAAATTAAATCAGCACTCCAGTTATTTCCAAACTAGAAGATTGTATGAATTTATGGAATATCTGCAGAAATATTGTAGCAGTAGAAAGGGATGTTGATCATTCAACATTGGGGCTTACATACTTATATAGATTTAATGGATTTGAAATGTTTTTATTTCTATTTCAATTTTAATTTTTCATTTAGCAAACAGCTGGGGTGTATAACCTTATGTAGTTAGAAGTCACATTTAAAAAATGTGGTGGCACCTGAAAATTGAGGACAATCTGGATAGTGTGATCATGCAATAATATCACTAAATCATGAAAACCAGCATTATTAGAAAGCAGTTTGGAATACTTAGTGTTTCTACATTATGGTGAACATTATTTTGAGTTTGGGGAGGTTGTACTAAATGAAAGATGTTTCACTGAACAAAAACCCAGAAACTCTTCAAATTTCAGAAGTTGTTGATGGGTCCAAAAAAGGAACCACTTGCCAATCACAATAGCATGTTTTCCAGTTCAATTCTATACAATAAACTTCATTTTTAAAAAATAAATAAACCAACATATAAGAAGGAGCTATCTCTCAAGCACAGAAAATCAGGAATCCAGGCAGTTCAAATGAATATATAAGTTTATTGCATGCTTAAGCTCTCTGCAAGAACCCAAACTTGTAACAGTCAAAGCAAATTGGTGGTAGATAAGCCAACAAATAATGAGGTGGCTGGTGGAGTCACTGAAGCAGTTGGTGCAAGCTTAAATGGACTCCGGGGGATGGTAGAGGACAGGAAGGCCTGGAGGAACATTGTTCATGGTGTCACGAAGGGTCAGACATGACTTTGCAACTAACAACAACAAGAATCAACATAATTCAAGATGGGCTGAACCCTGACCAAAGGGACTCAAAACTGATGGCATGTTTGACTCCTCCTTTAGGCTCAGTCTGGTCATCTCCTACACTATCTCTAATACAATTCTCTAGGATTGTGATTCCTGGATATATGAATATATAATGCTTATCCTGCAGTTATATGTTGTGGTTGTTTAAGAGTTTAAGATGGGTTAAGAGTTGTTTTCTGCTACAGATTGAATTAGAGATCCATCTCTTCAATTAAATTATCCAAGGTTCGAGCTACACACGGCGATAGAATTTTTGCTATTTTGTTCACAATGGTCTTTCACAATACACTTATTAAATGAAATGGCTTGGGAGGGCACCAAAATAGTATATCTGCATTACAATTCTATTGCATCATTAACCGCATATTTTACGAACTGCTCTGGTTTTGTTCAAGCAAGAGGAAAAGCAATCCAGCTATTGGCAAAAAGGCTTCTGGAAGTAAGGCTGATTGAGCTTAGTGGGAGTTAGTATTGAATAAATAACACAGAATTGTACTGCAATTGTGTATTAGATCAAGATTTCAATCCACATGAAGTCAACCTAAAATGAAAGATTTGCTTATTTTTATAATCCAATAGTCATAAGAGAACAAAAAGTTGAAAAATAGAAAAGCACAAATCAATGTTCATGTAATGATCTTATTTATTTCATATGAAATGTAGTTGGATGGTGATTTTACAACTCTGGAAGAGTGAAACCATGACTCACAATGCCTATTTATTTTTATTTCTATCTTGCCTTTATTATTTTTATAAATAATTCAAGGCAGCAAACATATCTAATGTACTTTCCACTTTCCATTTTTCCCATAATAGAAATCCTGTGAGGTGGTTTGACTCTGCCTGGTTGGGCTTCTCTCTCTCATACCTTCCTGATAGTTATTAGCAACATTTTTGTTCACCCTTTTAGTGATCAAAGTAAGCAGCCTCCTTGCTTGTTTCTAGCTCAGGCACCAAGTGATTAGACACCTGCACCTCATCATCTCCTCCACCCAATTTCCCCTTCCAAAGACTGATTTCATTATCTATGGCCCAGATTCAGGAAAGCACTTAAGAGTCTGAACCACATGAGTACGTGCTTCTATGAATCATTCTTTCTATATGGGATGGGAGGAAGATTCATACAGCTGGCCCTTTTTGAAGTATCCCCCATCCCCATTTCTAGCCATATGTTCCTGAACTAAACCCAGCAGGTACCCAGATTGCAGGCTAAAATTTGCACAACACCAACAGGAATCATAGAACCAACCAGGAATGACATAGAACAAGCCTGATTAGATTCTCTAAGCACTGAACAATAATACTGAGCAACAGTACTTCCCTTCAATTTCCCAGAGACTGACTGCTGGTTTGTCAAAAATGATAGTGGTTTCTGCATCTCATTCGCAGGATACTTTGGAACATCTGTCAAATTTCTTTTCAAGAAGAAAAGATAAGTAGATTTTTTTGATAAGAACTGTCAGAGATTGTTAATAACATTTTTATTGTCAATCTCACTCCATCTCTCTGCATTCTCCCTACTAGACATTGCTTCCCAATTTGAGAAATCTTCATGTCTTCCTTGAGACTTAATTGAGAAGCTAAGCAAGCTGCAGGCTGATGACAAAAACCTTCTAAAATAAAACAAAACCTTTACTTTTGGCTAACATATAACTAAGATACATACTAGAAACTTACAATCTTCTCCTGAGAATTTCACCAATTTTTCTTTTCTATAAGAACTTTCTTCTTTGTAGATTACAATACACAGCAAAAATAGAAGTAAACTTTTCCATTAAATTGGAAGAGAACAATTGGCAGGGTCTCTGGGGGCAGCATTTATTAGAAGTGCCAAGGAACAATTAAAGGAGAAAAATTCTATTCCGATTAGTAATCATAGTAATAATACTAGGCTATAATGCAATAGCGAGGCCACATTTGGAATACTGCATCCAATTCTGGCCACCACAATACAAAAAAGATGCTGAAGCCCTAGAAAAATGCAGAGAAGAGCAACAAAGATGATAAGGGGTCTAGCTGAATTGTATTATGAACAGCTAAGGGATCTTGATATGTTTAGCCTAATAAAGAGAAGGCTTAGGGAAGACCTGATAGCAGGCTTCCATGGGGAAGAGGGGGTGAATTTATTCTCCATAGCACCTAAGGGCAAGACAGGGACCAGCAGGTGGAAGTTGATCAGAGAGAAATTCAAACTGGAAATAAGGAGGCATTTCCTGAAAGTGAGACAAAATAATCAATGGAACACCTTTGCCTTCTAGAGTTGTGAATGTTCCATTGCTGGAGGTTTTCAAGAAAAAATTGAACCATTTGTCTGGGATGGTATAAGGACTCCTGCCTTGGGCTGGACTAGAAGACCTCCAAAGTCCTTTCCAGCCCTATGATTCTAATAATAATTGTAGTAGGGAAGAAAAGCTGGTTTATTTTTTTACCACACATTAATCTACATATTATCCAGAAGCTTTGTAAGCCAGTCCAAGCTGTTAAATATGAATGGGATTTGCATTTAGTGGGAATTATAGCCTCTTATAAAAAGTTAAAGATAAAACATGACCTTTTTTCCTTTGAGAACTGTCAATATCATTTTTACTTTTTGACAAAATTGAAAAATATTTTCATGCAGAATGGCCTTTTCTGAGGAGATAAACCCTGACAACTGTCAGATGATTAATTTCTAGGGTTTTTGTATTATTATTCTATAGCAGACACATGCTTTGGGAAATACAAAATGCAATGATCCGTGGCAATGTTAAACTCACAAAATATAGTTTTAACTCTAGCAAAATGTTATTTTATACATTTATGTTTCATAGCATATTGTGATAACTCTCATTATGAACAAACTAGAAAACATTTTCATTTTAGAAAAACATTTTGTATCATTGTATGAATTGTGTGGTCCTCTGCTTGAACTTGAGACCTCTGCTTTCTATATATTTAGATTACTATTTATCAACCTTAGCAACTTTAAAATGTTTGGAGCCAGAACTCCCCAGCTGAAGTCCAAACATATTAAAGTTGCTGAGCTAAAAAACACTGAGGATATGTTGAAATTATAGTTTAAGAAGATCCAGTGATCTAGCCAGGAGACTTTGGGCCACCCTGTCACCCTCATCCCAACCTTTATCACAGCGTTGTTGAGAGGAAAACAGATGGAAGGAATGTAATGCCACTTTAAGTTGTACAAAATAAAGGTAGGATATAAAACAAATAAATTCAAGGGGATTTATTTCTGAATAAAAATTAACTATACGTTTTTTTTAATATCGAGTTTTGCCTCCTTTTTTTGACAATACGGTATCTACAATATGCAGTAACTTTTTTCTCATCATTTTTGCAGAATTCATTCTGTTTCTGTATGTCATTAAGAATATCTTTCCTTCTGAATTCTACCAATTATAGTTTTTCTTAATTCCTATTAATTAATTAATTAATTAATTTTATTAAATTTATACCCCGCCTCATTTCCCCTGTTAGGGGGAACTCTAGGAGGCTAGATTTTAATGTAAATTTATTCAATCTGTTCTGTTCCCAGGAGCTTCCATATCCTTTTTTCTTATAGTTCTATCTTATTATCCGTCCCGGTCCCCCCTAGAATCGGTATTTATTTTTTTTCCAGTCATTAAGTTTTATTCTGATTTCTTTCATTTTTCTTTCCTTTTCTTCCATGTACATTTTTCACTTGGGAGTCATTCTTAAGGCTTAAAAAGTCATTTAGTTCAGAAAATCCCTTTTTAGAGTCTAGTGCACCCCCTCTACAAATGTTTTTAAAAAGTTGGTTCTCATCCTTTCTATGCTGGAAAGTAATAAATTTGAAGAAACTTTGGCACATGTGGTATGGGCGTGTCCATTAGTAATTATTATTGGTTAGTTATTATCAGTGTGATGAACCAGATTCTTGGAAAATGATTCAGGGTTAAAGATGTCGTATTATATATATAAGATGTATAAATGCCAAAAATCTGGGATCTTTCAATTTATGAGGAACTTGGCCTTTCAACTTATGAAGAACATATTGCAAAAAGTTGTGATTATGTACTTATGCAAGAATGTTTGTATTCTAAAATCTACATGCATAATTAAATTTATGAACATTAGCTTTTGAATTTAATTGTACTGAATGAGAAGCAAGACTTGACAACATGTTCCTGTATGTCACAGGTGTACAAACAAACTCGACCGCTTCATGTGATATCACGTGACATATCACAACTTTTTTGCCTTGGAGGAGCTGGGGTGGGCATGGCCTTTGTGTCATGCATCTGGCCTGCAGGCCACAAGTTTGACAACTATATTGAATTCTACTGTATAGATCAATATGAATGCAATATCAGGGGTTTTCAATTCAATTGTATAGAATATGAAGGATGTGTGTTTGTGTTTTATTTTTATAGTTATAATGTACACTGAAGATGGCATTTAATTTCGTTGGACAAGGTGCAATGACAATAAAGTAAACTAAATCTCTGCTGTATGGTCTACATTAAATGTATTATACAGAGAAAGAATCATCGTAAGAACACGGAGAAAAATGGTTTAATTTCAGCAGTGTTAAATGAAGTGGTATTTTTTTATTCAGCAGTAGTTTTTTATTTTACTTTCTTTTATGGAGGTTTTAATGTATTTTCTTTTTTTTCCTGAGTTTAATGCATATTCTCCTTCCTTACTTTATTATATAGCCCTTATAATATAACAGTGCTTTTTTAAATTAACATTACACAAAGTAATATTATATAAATTACTATTTAGTTTATGTCCCACATTACACAATAGTAACTATATTTTAAAATGTGTTTTAAAAATTTAATTCTGCACAGATACACAGACACACACACACTCAAAATGGTATATTCCACATTTCAATCTTTTGCTATATTTCTTCACTAATTTTCTCAATCTAATTTTCTCCAGTTGATTATCCATCTCTTAAGCTGGGGAGAGACAAATTGCTTCCCTCAGAACGGGTAAGCAATTTGGGGGTGCTCCTGGATCTGCAGCTTCAATTGGACCATCATCAGCTGTGGCCAGGGGTACCTCTGTGCAGGTTCGCCTGCTGTACCAATTGCGCCCCTTCCTGGACCGGGAGGCTCTTCTTATGGTCACTCATGCCCTCGTCACCTCTCGTTTGGACTACTGTAATGCACTCTACATGAGGCTGCCCTTGAAGAGCACTCAGAGACTTCAGCTGGTGCAGAGTGCAGACGCGCGAGTGATTGAGGGTGTACTTCGGTGCACCCACGTAACACCTATCCTCCGCGAGCTGCATTGGCTTCCAGTGGTCTTCCCGGCAGAATTCAAGGTGCTAGTAACAACTTTTAAAGTACCTTCGAGAACGCCTCGTGCCGCCTTATGCCTCCCAGCGCCCAGTTAGGACCCACAGAGAGGGCCTACTACGGGTCCCGTCAGCCAAATAATGCCGGCTGGCAGGCCCCTGCGCTAAAGCCTTCTCTGTGGCTGGAACCAGCTCCCTGCAGAGATTAGGACGATTTCCACCTTGATGGCCTTCCGCAAAGCCACGAAGACCTGGCTTTGTCGGAAGCCAGCCTAGAATTGATGTGCCCCCCACCCTATTTTTTGAAGATTTTGCCTGATGAATGTTTGTATGGATGGATTGTGTTTTTTAGGGGTTTTTATATATATATATATATTGTAACATGTATATTTTAAATTGTTGTTAGCCGCCTCGAGTTCCCCTGATTGGTGAAATGAGGCGGGGTATAAATCTAATAAATTAAATTAAATTAGATTAAATTAAATTAAATTCATTTGTGAAAAGAAGATTCTTCATTTCTCCTCTTTTAATTCTTTCGGCCATTTTCAAATGTATTTTTCAATGTGTATCTAAGAAGCACGTAACACTTCACATTCCTATGCTGCAATTATAACACTATGTATTATGTACATGCAAGATTTCATGTTGCTCGCAGAGCAGCAATTACCTGTAAGGAAACAATCCCACATCAACAGCCTCAGAAACAAAAGGGACTCCATTGCAAATCTATCCAGCAGAGCATAGATTAGTTACTAAAAACTATGGAAATCCTTCAAAAAGAGGTGCTTCAGAACATTGCAAAATGAAGTGGCTTTAGTAGCTGCACAAGCTTGTTTCCACAATTTGAAAAAGATGCTGTAGTTCATATGCATTCCTATTGAATAAGACGACTTCTTGTAAAGAATTTGCACATCAGACAAATAAATTTGTCAATCATTGTTTTGCTATATTTCAGGAAGGGCAAGATCTAACTCTCTCAGTTAGTTGCCTAAAGACCCTTTCCTACAAAGCACCACTACTTTAAATCAGAAATTAACCCTGTGATCACTAAATACTATTATTAGTTCACACATTCCAGGGTTTGTTTCTGTTTTCTAAGCCACAGTTCTCTGAGAAAAGGATAAAAGGCTCAATACACAGTTAATACAAGCCATATATACTGCTATTTATAAACGGCAATGGCTGAATTCACACACTAATCCAAAACCACAGAAATGCATATATGGTAATATTTAGTGATCATATAAAGATATGACATGTAAACTTTCCATCCCATCAGTTTAGACTTTTAACAAGCCTGGAAAATATATCAGGAATGCCAGCAGCCGTTGATCCCCGGTTTTCAAAACAATGCAGACCACGGTCACCACACTGGTTTTACCAGCCATGGAAACAAGAGTGGGCTAAAATACACCAAAAGCATCTGTGCTCATTCAAGAACTGAGCATTTTGAAACCCTGTAGCCAATTCCTTAAATTAAAGCCATGTGGGTGTAACCTACAAATATTTTTAAATATACATACATAAACACATAGAAATATATATTACAAGACTTGGAAAACTTCAGTGTCTGTTTCCCAAAGCTATGATCTATATGCCTGGATAGTTTTATTGCAATTAGTTTAGTTTTTGTAATAATATTGTCTACTGTGAAAGCATACTGCAAAACCATACTCTATAGTTGGAATTGCATTATATTATTCATATAATGACATCAAAATCTACTGGCAGTTAATTTTAAGACAATAAAGTTTATATCTAAAAGCAACAAATAAACCACAGTAATTCTGTACCGTCCTCACTTACTACTTCATTCACAGCTGCCAATTATGGAATATATTCATATATATTGTCATTGTAGCAGATATTAACCATATTCAAAAGTGTAAGTGCAATAATGGCTTTACAAGGAATGCAAGATTTAGCATATAAACTAATTCACCTTTTAGGGTGAAGAGAGGCGGGGTATAAATACAATAAATAAAATAAATAAATAAAATAAATAATCATACGTTTGAATAAATTGCTGGATAATTATACTTTAAATCAAGGAATATATGGTATATCCTTTTTTAAAGACATACACATTAGAATTTTTATTTGTTTTTAAAGATAATCCTCGACTTATGACAATAACTGAGTGCAAAATTTCCATTGCTATGCAAGGCAGTTGATATATGAATTTTAGTTCTAATCTGTGATCTTTTTGGCCACAGATGTTAAGCAAATCACTGCAGTTGCTAATTGAATCATACTGTCAGTAAGTGACTCTGGCTTCCCCATTGATTTTGCTTGCTAGAAGCTGGCTGGGAAGGTTATAAATGATCATCACATGGTGCCAGAACAGTGCAACAGTCATAAATATATTACATTTGTTAAGCACCCAAATTTTGATTACCTGACCATGAGGATGCTGCAATGGTCATAAATATGAAAAACAGTCATAAGTCACATTTTTCAGCATCATTGTAACCTCAAACAGTCATTAAACAAATGGTTGTAAGTCAAGGACTACCTGTAGAGACTGTACTTGCTGACTCTGTCTGGCCTATAAACCTATCCTCCATAAATAGGTTTAAAGCAATAATAAACAATAAATACTTCCAATGTCTTCCCTTTAAGTCAGACAACACAGGAAGAGAAAAGCTTCATACTTTATCAGCCCTCATGACCTGCTGGAATAACAAGATTTTAATAACTCAGAAAGATTGGAGCTAATTGAGCCTCAGGTGGAAAGCTGCTCCAAAGACAGAGAGAGTTAGCAACTGAGAAAGTATGCATCCTTCACCACCAGCCTGATCCAGCTTTCTGTCATCTCTCTGGAGACTTTCAACAATAGGAATCCCCAGCTACAAGTGGCACAGTTGATGCCACTGAGATTTCTGTCCACCTCCTCAGGTGTTTCTTACTTTTGGCCACTTTAACATATGTAGACTTCAACTGCCAGAATCAAGGCTTTCAAGATACAAACCAAATCTGTTCCCTTATCCATGGATCAGGAGGAATTAATTGAAGGGAGATCTGGAATTAAACAGTAGCAGCCAGGGAACAAGGGCTCCAAGGATAGGGTAACTCATTTGGGCGAGATGGGCCACATAGAAGTCTAATAATAAACAAACAAACTTGGCTCCCAGGCTGGGAGAGATTATGTCCATAGTGGGAAGTGGGGAGCTGGTGTAAAGGGCTATTTTGTTGTTGTTAGTTGTGAAGTTGAGTCCGACCCATCGCGACCTCATGGACAATGTTCCTTCAGGCCTTCCTGTCCTCTACCATCCCCCGGAGTCCATTTAAGCTCGGACCGACTGCTTCAGTGACTCCATCCAGCCACCTCATTCTCTGTCGTCCCCTTCTTCTTTTGCTCTCAATCGCTCCCAGCTCTTCTCCAGGTAGTCCTTCCTTCTCATGAGGTGGCCAAAGTAGGGCTATACTGAGCTGCAATTTCCTAGGAAGGAGGGAGCACATTCTAGATATGAGGAAAGAGAGACAAGAGGCAGCACAGCCCAGAGATGGATAGGAGGCAGAGAAAAAGAGTTTAGCCACTCCTTGGACTCTCCCAGGGTAAATTTGTTAGGGTAAAGGTAGTAAGGGTTTAGTCTGGCAAGATTCTATCTTGTTATACGTAAGCAAATAAAGAAGTGAACCCTGGCTGAATACATTCCATATTGTTCTTGGGCTTAGCTTGACACAAACTAAGGACAAGAGATTGGAAATAGAAATTGAGAACAAAAGACTGAACTGAGGATTTGAAGATAGAAAGCCAAGGCTGGCCTAGTTATATGGACAAAGACTGTCAAAAAGACGTATTCCATCAAGCTGCAGTACAGAGAAAGAATTAGGAATCAGGTCTACTCTACTGAAAGCCAAATCCCATTTGAACTTTTTTCCATTTACGGTAGCTGTTTAGTTTAGTACCATAAAATTAAGTTCAGACAACATGCTTTGCTTAGCTGTACATTACGGAATAAACTATTGTAAGATTCACAGAACTTGTTGGAATTACAAACCCTTATTTACAAACCACATTTGGCTGCAATATGTTAAGTTGAAGCCAAAATAATTGCATTATCGTTCAAACAATGGCGGCATTCAGACATTTACCAGTGTGTGCCCATTTAATTCATTTTTTGAGTTTGTACAACACCTTGAACTATACAAGGGCTAGATTCATATGTGGGCTAGGTTAAAATGGAGACAGCTTGTCTGTAGGTAGTTCAATGCTTATGAGAACACAATTTAATATGAGAATACAAGTTAATAGGTAGCACAAGATGTGTGATTAGCTAACTCATTACCTCTTATTCTCTTTGCATAGCTATAGTAAACTCTAATCTATTCTGTTGCATTTCCCAGAGAATAGCAATGTAGAAGATTGATCCACAAAGGGTACATCTTGGCTTAGAATGTAAAATGATTTTTTTTATTTTGTAAGCTGCAGTTTATGATTTAGCACCTTGGCTAAACTTAGGTATCCCTTTTGCATTAAGAAGCTTAAGCAGCTTTGTTTCGACATTCATTCAGCACTTATACTAGCCAAATTTTAAGGGTCCCTAGGATGTGTATTGATGACTTTTAATAATATTACTTTAACTATCACTGAAATTTTGATTTGTCCATTAGGATTCAAGCAAGTTGTAACAAATAAAACAAATGTTGAACAATTGTATATTATTAAGCAAACCATTACTTGTTGCACCATATGAACCATGTAATTTATTTTGAAATTGGTACTACTTTGTTGTAGAAAAACATGGGTTGGTACCTGGTTCGCTACAGAATATTCTCCCATTGGAATCAACCCAACGTGTTTCATCTATGTAGGAGAAACAGCAAGTGATGCCCATTTTATGCAGTAGTCCTATGGAACAGTTTCCCAACAGAGTATCGGGAGAACTTCCATTTTGATTGTCTTTTAAAAGCTGTTCAAAACATTCTAGAATGCATCTGGCCCTTGATTCCATCTTAGCTAGGATATGATTTGGTTTTATTAATGGTTTTCTATGTTTTATTGATTTTGGGAGTTTATATTTATGCTCTTTCATTGCATATTATAAACTGCTGAACGTTTATAAATGTGGTCAACCAATAAATACTACACTTTAAAGCCATGGATATACCCTGTGTGTGTGGATATAAACACATATGCACAAAATACACACACACACACACACACACACACACGTATACATTTATATGTATACATACATATAAAGTAAAGTTGTCACTGCGGATTTTACCCCATTAGTCATTGCCAACTATAGGGGTGGTTTTCATCCCCATTTCAAGGCCATTGATCCAAAGATATTTCCATGGTCATGTGGCCAGCATGACACACAGAGCGCTGTTACCTTCCCAGCTACCTTCCCTGCTAAGTGGTACCTATTTACCTACTTGCTTTCATACTTTTGAAAGCAGAATTAGATATTTATTCTACATTTGCTACTGACATTATCATCCACTATTCCTTATGTTAGTTTGATAGACATTGGAGCCCAAACCATTTTAATATTTGGATCATAAGTTAGAGGATAAAAGCAGTTTCCTTTTTAATATTTGTAGGTAAGCTATTCTGCAATGCCTTTGTGATGCTTAATTAGAGAGACATTAAAAATCTGCATTGAAGGGAAAGTGAATTCCTTCCAAAAAGTGATTGGGAATTTGAAAGTAGTGCTCCATGTGAAAGTGCTTGAAACTACTGGAATGACATTCAAAAGCATGCAGACAGAAAGCTGAAATTTCATGGAGAAGCTGAAAAAGCATCAGTTTCACCAAAAAGCCTGTATTATAATCAATATGTTAAGTCCTAAGACCATGACATCAGGATATAAAAAATCTATAGAGAACCCCTAGGTGGCAGAAGATAATTGCAAGGAATACTAACTCTTTGCTGCCCTCTATTCTTCCCGGTGCAGCTCAAGGTACTGGCAATGACCTTTCAAATCCTACATGGCTTAGGACCAGTGTATTTGCAAGACCACCTGCTGCCACCGATGGCCTCCCATCGCCCAGTTCAGTCCCACAGAGTTGGCCTCCTCAGGGTGTCGGCTGGCGCCCTCAGGGGGAGAGCCTTCTCTGTGGGAGCACCCACCCTCTGGAATGGTCTGCCTCTGGAGCTCCGGACAATTCCCGACCTTCACGATCTTCCACCGTGTTCTAAAGACCTGCCTTTTTCAATGAACAGGTCTAGGATGAGCCCTCTGTTAGTTTTTTTAAAAATTGTTTAAATTTGATCCCAATTTTAAATCTATTTCCCACTTTTAAATTTTTTATTGGATTTAATTAAAATTTAATATGGTTTTAAATTTTGTATTATATTGTTGTTTTTACTGCTGTGAGTTGCTCTGAGTCCTCAGGGAGAAGGGCGGCATATAAATCCAATAAAATAAATTAAAAAAATAAATAAATAGTCACCGATAGTAAACACTTTTTCTTCTCTTAACAGTTGGGAAAGAACAGGATGAACTACCAGCCCAGAAGTTTTCAGACTCTTCCTTTTTACTTCCCAACTAAGCATGAGATATATATGAAGAGTCTGCTTCTACTTCCTTCTTGTTGCTTGCTCAAGTTTCTTCCTGGGCAATGTCATTTCATCCCCTTAGTTCTGTGTTTTTTGCAAGAAAAAATTTCTGTCACAGAGAGGATTTAGTGTGACTCCATTCTATTCAAGTGATTAAACAAAGATGACAAGTGCTTCCCTAATCAGTAAGCACAAGAACATTTTACTCGCCCTTTCTACTACACATGACTGGAAAGTTGCGCTCACCCCACATAATGAACCACCACTGACTCAAGGAAAGGGAGGTGTTTCCCAGAAGGACACCTAATGGAACAACCCATGCTAGGATTTACATAACACATGAGCTAAATAGGGAACTGGTTGCTTTGTGAGTCTACACAAAGTGAGTGGAGAGAACATAATCAATAGAGAGAGTGTGTGTGCTTATGTTTTGTGTGTGTGTGAGAGAGAATGAGAATAAATGGGCAGTTGGAGGGCATACTACCAGTTCTTTCCCCTCCTCCCCCGTTCCCTCTGCAGAGCCCCAGTTCATCCAATGCATTGCCCAGGGAATCACAGGAGGAGATGCACAAAAGGTAAGCATCCTGTTGGCTACCAGAAAGCATCTGCTCCTTCCTTCCCGGCCCCTCTCCGGCTGGTTCAACCAAAATCCCCACCGCAAATTCAGGCAGACAGTAAGTGGCAGCTCTTGGCGTGACAGAACCGGGTCGGGAACGAACAAAGACGACCGATCGCACCCTTTCCACGGGCGGCACCTTGAGGCTCTACCGAACCCCTCTCCGGAACCCGAGTCACAAGGTTCTGCGCACATCCCACCCAGTCCGTCCTTTAAATCACCAAGCTCATAGGATTTGAGTTGGGAGAGGGGGAGACAAATGGGGGGTTCTGCCTGAACAGGTCAGCTCAGGAAGGTGGGCGAGGGAGAAGAAGACAGGGGGTCCTCCACAGTGAAATGGGGAAAGGGAATTATGGCCAGATTGGACCAAGGGGGGGGTTGTGTCCACCAATATTTTCCCACTGTTCCCGCCGCTCCCCCCTCCTTTATAGTGATGGAACCGGCCGGAGGCCGCCCTGTCACAAGAAGACCCCGCAACCTGCGCTACAACCATCCTCAGCGCGTGCCGCTCTTTACCTGGCGCACCACCAGCGACTTTTGGTTGTGTTTTTCACCCCGCTCGCCTACGGGTGTCAGCGGCGAAGGCTGCGCTTGATGACGTCAAGGATTAAGCCCCGCCCTCCCGGTTGTAACTCAATGGGACGGCTTTGCCTTGCTTGTTTTTCCAGCGCGGTTGTAATTTCTTTAATTCGATAACCGAAAGTTAACGAAGCAAAGACCCAGATTTTTTGTGCTGGGTTAGAAACTGCTTTTTGTTCGGGGAATTGTACTCGCAGCTGGTTATTAAACCCGAGAAAATGGGAATCATAAATTCAGGAGAAACAACTGCATAAATTTGGCGGATCATAATCTTTTTTTTTTAAGTATATATACAGCACTTGGTGCCTTAAACAGTGTGTGAATTTTCAGGTGTGACATGTCAGTGTCGTGGTGGTTGTTTTATTAATAGCAAATTCAGTTTTTCGCTACCAGACCTTCTGTAGCCCAAATAGTTCAATGCCCATACAAGAGAGGTACAAGAGAGGTATCAGCAGATGCAAGGAAGACCTAGCTTAGAGAGAGAGAGAGAGAGAGAGAGAGAGACACACACACACACACACACGACTTTGTGGTGATTTTGTCATTCTCTCACTTTAGCCACCTCACAGTTGTTGGGGAAAGTAGGAGGAGAAATACTTGCCACCTTGAGTTATTTGTAAAAATAATAAAAATGGGATACAAATAAATGCTCAAATAAAAAAAACAATTGTTCCATCTCTAAAGAAATGAAAACAGAATATTAAGAATGGAGCAAAGTAACTGAGAAAATACTCTAGTCATCATGAAACAATGATTTAAGTAAATAACAGTTCGCTGGATTTAAATGTAATATTTTGTACTGCCTAATTAACATATACCTATACGGTATAATGTGTTTTTTACAGGCTTGTCTTGATATATCCACCCATTATAGTTTAATGTTTAATGACTGCTTTAAAAAATCAGGATTAAAAGACTTGTTTCAGTGTTCAGTATGAATTAGACCATACTTATTTTTAAAAAACTTCCAACTCCATTTACAATGGGAACAGAGAAGGAAGGCAATCGTATTTAAGTTTTCTAGTCTTATGTACAGATTGAGACCTGAAATTAACAATTAAATTTCAAATCTATTTTTAAAGAATCTCTATATACAAACAAATTCTAGGTTAAGTTTGCACTTTATTATACAAAATAGCACTCAACTAGATTGAAAAAACAATCTTCAGTCCCCCATTAAAAACTTCCATTCTTGCTTGCACAGCTGCAATGCATCAGAATTTACAATTTCTTTTCCATTTGTAGACCAATCATCCACAAGAAATGATAATACAATGTAATTCCATTCTCAAATTTTAAAAAAGGGTGGATTCTGATTTTAAACTAGCCAAGTTAAACAGCTATGACGTTTCTGTAGCTAGCTTGTTCCAAGGTTAGACAGAGGCCACTAAAAAAAACTCAAAGATAGAGAGAGCTTGCGGAGAGCTTACTACCGGTAGCTAATTAAAACAGGAATACAACTAGAACTATTGGAGTGAATTGGATATGACTGCAGACATTGCAGAGATTGGTGAAGAACTCAACAAAATAAAACTGAGTAGTTTAAAAGAGAGAGACAATGAAATACTATGGAGCAAATGAAGTTCTTCCACTTTAATGAAGCTCTGCACACTGAACAAGCTTCTTTGTTCAAAAAGAGTAAAAGAATGTAGGATGGTGGTATTTGGATGTCTGTCTGCTACTTCATGACATAGAGCCCTCTCCACCAGTCAGCAATACTTGCAGAAAGTTAGAAGAGTTTTGCCAGATGTCTTTTGTCAACTGAAAACTCTCCACCTTTTCCATCCTTCAATAAGAATGTTTGACAGATGTTTCCTACCAACTTGTGATCTTTGATGGGAGGCAAAGCAACCAAAGCCAAGTGAATCCACCAATCATAGCATGCCCTGCCCATACTATATAACAGTGATGGCAAACCTATGGCACACGTGCCGGAAGGGGCACAGGCACTGTCATTTAAGTGGGCCTGCCCACCCGCCCAAAGTCCACGGTGGTCTCTCATAGCCTTTTTGGGAGCACAGCTGCTATGTGTTCCGGCTCTGGAGATGCATGCTTGTGCGAGTGGGCTGGTGGTGTGGTGTGCACAAGCACACATGACCCCTCACCCTCCCTGCTGCCCGTGCAGGCATGCATGACACCACCCCCACCCCGTGTACATGCGCGTGTGTCTCCAAAGCCGAAACACAGCTGATCCGATGATCAGCTGTGCTTCGGAACAAGGGCGGGAAGGCGCATAGGGTGATGGGAGGGCTGCGCGTGCACGTGCACACAAATGGGGGATGTAGGGGCATGTGGCTGCATGCCCGCGCACACGTATGCACCCAGACCTCCAGCACACAGGGCAAAAAAAGGTTCGCCACCGCTGTTATATAAGGACAATATCATTTCCAGGCAATCCTAGACAGGCAGGCTATTTTTTAAGGTAAATATAAAAAAACCTCTTGTGCTTCTTTCATTGGGCCTTTCTCCAATGTTTTAAAGTCTTAGCCAACTTGCTTTGAGCTGCCTAAAAACTAAACAGCATAAAATTTGTTGCTTCTTTTATTGTTGATTGTTATTCCAGATTATTTTGGCCATTACTGTGTTTTTGAGTTGCCCTGGGTCCCGTCTAAGCAAAACATGCCCTCTGAAGGGCCCAGTCCTATTCTTGATAGTCTTTTTCCATAGATGAGAATGAGAGACATATCCTAGAGGAACAGCCACTGACTGCCACTTGTAAGAGAAACAAAGACACAGCAATGATGAATCAGTATCTTTCATCTTCCATTTATTTGGGTTCATTACTTAGGCAAGCTATGCTTCCTGCTTGCTATACGATTATAATTTTTGATCAACCACGGCCTGAATGGAGCTAGAGTCTTAAAAAGACCACTCTGAACAATGTCAAACTGGCATTTTAGACAGCTGCAAGCAAAGAGCTGCAGATAAATGTTTTGACCAGAGAACAATTCAATTACTCATTCCACGGTGATGGGAACTAAATTTGGCTAATGGCTTGTGATCTCATCTTAACTCTTCCCATGCTGCTTTCTCTTACAAACAAGCTGTCATAACACCGCAAAGGTATTCAGCTCAGGAAGATAAAATATAAAATATAAAATATATTAAGGGTTAACTGGCCCCAAATAACAAACAAGCCTTCTGTATTTCATCAGAGGCTTTACTGTAAAAATGAAAGCAAAGAGATTTACCGTAGCTGTTTAAAATTTTATGACTATTGATGCATTCCCAGGATGAACACAGATCTGCTAGAGATGTTCTTGGCATTTCATATCCTGACCTTTTGCTATCATAATGGTAGAAAATGAAAGAAAAACTGAATCAGCATCAGAGGCAACACATTTTACCTAATTCTGTTGTCTCTTACACTTTATTTTTCAACTTCTGCTGAAAAATTAAATATGAATGTGATCAACCAGCCATGTTAGAGTTGTCATGAAATATAGTATATGGATTTGTGTTTTTCCCTACCTCCTATTCTCTGGCTTGTGTCAAAGGTTTTCAACACTACTTTATTTTACTGGCTGATATTAATAACTGGCTGCCACTTAGGAAAAGAAAACCAAGGAGCAATACATAACCATCTTGAAATATTATTCTATGGTGGTCTCCTTTTTACAAATCCACAGGGCATGGAATAAATTTATTTGGAAGATAGAACATGGGCTCTAAAATGTATTTTAAATCTTCCAGGATCCAAAGAGTTTCTTTATCAACAACCAGAGGCATATTATTTAAACCAGAGATGTCCAATCCTGGCAACTTTAAGACATGTGAACTTCAACTCCCAGAATTTTCCAGCCATGACCTTAAACTTTAGGTCTTTCTGTTCAGGCAGCAAGTATCTCCATGGCTTATCACTCACCCAATTTTTAATATCCACTTGATTTCTACATCATCTTAAAATATTTGGATATTGTTAATTAGATACAAGCATAAACCTTTTCTGATTATGTGAAACTAATATGGTTCCTTGGAATG
>JANHGC010005202.1:36837-46920 GCA_027560395.1 Boaedon fuliginosus | reverse complement strand
GCATGTGGCACAGGGACAACTAATCTTAGTAACATGCTTTATATGAAAACTTCAATTAACCAAGAGGAGTGGCAGATGTCATTATCTCGATGGCGCAGTGGTTAGAGTGCAGTACTGCAGGCTACTTCTGCTGACTGTCAACTGCCTGCAATTTGGCAGTTCTAATCTCACCAGACTCAAGGTTCACTCAGCCTTCCATCCTTCCAAAGTTGGTAAAAATGAGGAGCCAGATTGTTGGGGACAATATGCTGACTCTGTAAACAGCTTAGAGAGGGGTATAAGGCACTATAAAGCGATATATAAGTCTAAGTGCTATTGCTATTGCTATCTATGAAATATCTATGGGAAATCTGGCAAGAACTGCAGCATAAGAGACTGTGAATTGGAATGTAAGAGAAGCAAATGTTAAAGAGCATGAATAGAGCTGCTGAAAAAGGGAGGGAATACTAGAAAAAGGTTTTCATATAACAGTGATGTGTTAAAGACTGAAAAGAAGCTGAAATACATATGCCATAGACTGGAATAAATTTATAGAAAATGAAGCTATAAATGATGTGATATAATTGAGAAATGGCAAAGCTGCAGGTGTAGGTAGTATGTCTGACGGAGTACTGGAATACACATGTAGTTTCTTGTGGAATGGATACATGACAGGTTTAATCTGGGTGCAAATTGGAAGAATGTTATTATTGTTTCCATATACTAAATAGCAAGAATGTAGACAAAAGATTAGGATTAGTTATGTGTGGGAAGGTGTTAGGAAGAATTGTGGTGAAAGGATATGATGGTGGCACTGAACAAAATTCAGGAAAAATAAGTCGCTTTGTGCAAGGCAGGGCATGTATAGATTGAATTTGTACTAGTCATTGAAAAATATATAAAAATGAGAAAGTTTATTATACATTTGTTGATTTAGAGAAAAATCTCAAAAAATTATAGATTACATTTAACATTTTATCACAAATAAGAGGTTGATGGTTACACAATGGCATAAAAATATATAATGGAGGTAAAGTATGTGTGGGATTAAATTGAGAGTTTAGTGAATTGTTCAAAACTGAACAGAAAGCAAATTAAAGATTTATAATGTTTCTTATTTGTTTAATACATTTATGATAAAAGGCTTGCAGCAATGACATGATACTTATGAATGTGAATATGTGCAATTATACCCATTCGATGAGAACATAATTTGTAATGAATATTAGCAAAAAATCAGAAAAAAAATCATATGAAAATTAATGAATCAAATACCAAGTAAATTGTGTTTGATAGGAAAAATGGAATAAAAGAATTCATGATATAGCTAAGTGGTGAAAGACTAAAGCAAACAGGAGAAACCATGTACAGTAGAACCTCTGATCATGAATGCTTCTGACCACAACCAAATTGGGTTCTGACCAAAAAATTCCCAAAATTTTTGAATCTGGTCACAAACACATATTCGGGTGGCATTCAAACACAACCCCTGAAGATGAAACATTAGAAGATGAAGAAATCACTAAATTTATGGAACGAATTATGGTCATGACTAGAGGTTCTACTGTAACATGGTAGAATGTTTGCTAGAAGTGAAAATGGATGGCAAGTTTTAAAACGGACAAATGCTGGCAGGAAAGTAGTAGTACTAGTAATATGTGATCTGTTGCAAATAATAAATTTGTCAAAAAAAATAAAACTTTCACTACTTTGATACATGGAAATGTGAGTTAAATTTCTAAGAGGAAATATAAACATTGAATTTAGTTGGAATTGGATTCTTCAGAATGTGGTAAATCAAAGATCAAATGGTTGATGGAGTTGATGTGGTCCTCAGGAAGGGAGACAATGAAAATTTTAAACAACAAAAGGCAATGTCTGAAGCAAAACGTGGACATAAGACTAAGAATGGTTTTCATGGTTAAAAAAGTAGGGAAGCACGGTGGAAGTTCTTATTTTCTGATCATGCACCTTTAATTTCTTTGGAACACTATTTTTATGACACATCTATGCTTTGCAAAATGTTGCATATTAACATAGGGCATAATGTGATGCGTATGTATGTACATATTCATTCCTGGATTTTAATGCATTAAGGATTCCTTATTTTCCTTATCTTTAGGTTTCTAGAGTTTCACATAACTTGTCAGAAGAATAATTCAGGCAATTTCCCAATTATTTTTCAATTTACTTTCCCAGCAACAAAGGAGGAATATGAACTCCTATATATAATCAATATAAAATCAATCATGCATTTCACAAACCTGCATTGCTATTCTTTTCATTGCAGCAAACTTTTGCACCTCTGCAATGTCACCTACAGCCAAACCAATCTACAACACAGAAATCAGAATCAGCAAGGTTTTTTTTTATGCTTTCAAAAATTTTCAACCCAATTTGATTAAATCACAGTTTTACCAACAGGAACCTAACATATATTCTCCCAAAGTGCTTTTTCAAGAAGCAACTGGACTTTCTGGTTTTTCTCTGAAAATATTTCGCTTCTCATCTGAGAAGCTTCTTCAGAGTTAAAGAGTTCAGAGTTCAGAGTTGAAGAAGCTTCTTGGATGAGAGGCGACATGTGTTCAAAGAAAAAACAGAAAGTCCAATTGCCTCTTGAAAAAGCACCTTTGGGACAACCATGACCTGGTTGACTCAGAATCTCCATAGACATCTAATATATATTCAATAAATCAAAACATTAGTTTGCATACAAATCCAGGCAGAGTTTTGTATAATACAAAAAACAAGGATGGCATTAAAAAAATTAATACAGTAATTCAAACATAACTAAAATAATGAATTCCTTCGTATCTTAAAAAAAATCAGAAGTACCATAGGAAATAATCAAAATAATGTCCACCCATCCATTATGAGAAAAAGAAGTACACTTTTAGACCCTGACTTAATATTTCTCTTTTAACTTCAAAACTCAGCTGCCATCAGAAATGGACCTCATAATGAATTGATAGTCCAGATGGAATAAGTAGAGCCTTGGATTCCTTCATCTGTAGCCATTAAAAGCTTTTCATCTTCCCAATTAACTGTACCCCCAATAGACTAAATTGAACATATTTGAAATAAAATGCAAACAGATGTCAATTCCAACTATAATCAACCTAGATGCAATATATTGAATCACCCAGATTTTCAAAAATGGTCCCAAGATACAACATGCTATAATAATCCTATATGGAAACAATTAGAAAGCAGCTTTTTCTGGTGCCCCGGTACTGAGTGTGTAAGAGATAATGAGAGTTTATTGTTCAGGTATTTCAGGAAGGATAATAAACATTGTCATACAACTTGAGCCATTTCTGGATAGCAGTCATACAGTTTTGTTGTAATGCCTTCAGTGACTATAAGCATCATAAATAATACATTAAAGGAAGTACAGCTACAGCTAGCTGTGAGATTTGCCTGCAGAAATTCCTATGTACAATCTCTTTAAAATTCTTTTAATTAATCTCATATGAAATGCAGGCAGTAGCTGATGTCTGTTAGTCAGGCTGCAATGCGCTAAAAAGAGGGTTATAATATAGTTAATTCTTACCAGCAAGTTCATAAGAAGAATTGGGATAAGCATAGAAAACATAACAAGAATCATAAAACTCAGGAATGGAAAAGGAAGTTTATCAGCGAGCATTGGTTCAAGGAAAGCCTCACGGTAGTTGTTATCTCCTATCATCATGGAAAATGTTTGCATTACTGAAAGATATGGAGTGCCATATGTTTGCTAAAAGGAAAAAGAGAAAAGATAGCAATTTATAATGTTCTGTTTTCAGACTCACACATAATTTGCTGGTTTTTCATAGGTGTTATATTATTTCAAATATTACTATTAGTGTTATTTTTAATATATCTTTAATTTTCTATTTAATAGACCTAATAGAGATTGCAATAGATTTTTAAATGCCTTCAGTGCTTGCATTAAGCAATCCAAAGAAAGTTCATGGATATAATTTTTTAATCTGCAAGCATTGAATCACTGGTAGGAAACAAGCATATTTTATTTTTAAGAGTGGGTACATTTGGATTTTCAAAAATAGTCATTTAACCTCTCCTTTTTGTGGCTCAGGTTATCTATACATGTTGAGGGATCTCATTTCCAACAAGAAAGTAAGCTGTAGTCACCTACTACTTAATTTTCTAATAACAGCTATTTGGTGCACAGAAACACCAAATTTATTAAGAAAATAAATATGATAATAAAGAGTGATGATTTATTTCTGATTAATTTAGTTAAAAGAATTTTTTAAAATCAGATGATAGACATTAGTATGTTTAGACATTAAATTTATTAAAACACCTTCATGTTGTCTAAATGCATGCCTCAAGCTCATGAAACAGTCCTATCATACTCAGTTAAGGAAACTTTGTTTTTGTTAACAGCCACTTGATGGCTTATAGTCAATCAAATCTGTGTTTCTTCTATCCGCCACCTCACATTTTAGTGCATCCATCAAGACTCAGAGAACATCAGCCCCAAGGTGCTGTTGTCTTCTTCTGTCACATTTAACTTGGGTTAAGTAATAACAATCCCACTGAACAATTCAGTTATTTTAATAAAATTATTTTTTGTTTTAAAATAATTTTGTCAAATATTTAATATGATATTTCAAACCTGTGAACCAAGAAGAACATAGAAGCTGAGCCCAAATGCTAACATCAAAAAAAAGAAAACAATAACGATCCGTATCAGAGTCCTCAAAATTTCCCAAAACATCACAATATATATTCCACAACTTTCAAATCTGAGAAAAGAAAATACAGTATTGAATTTTAAAAGGGGTATATATAATTTTCTTAATGTTAATCACATGACACATTTGAGAAATCCTCTATTTATAAAAAATTACTGCTATTTTATATGTCTTTACAATTCCCCAACTAAGAAATGTTTCTAGATAAGATTCTCACTTTAGTAACTGCTTTTTCATTAATTCTGATTCAGTCTTCAATACCTTAAAATATGTATTGGCTACAGTAACTATTTATGTAAGCTGTAAATGTCACATTTTCAAATTGAAGAAATATTAAAGAAGAGTTTTCTTCCTTTGTTGTAATATGAGAAACTAAAGTACTTTAGTTGAATGTTAAAAGATTCAGAAAATGAAAGTATTTTTCATAAAACTGCTGCTGTCATATAGTAATGGGAAAGAGAATGGCATCTAATGGCTAACAATAGCATCTAATTATACTCACTATTATTTCATTATTAGTTGAGAAAAATGGTAGTTCCTGGAGAACATAAATACAAGTACAGTATGCTTTAATAATCGTTTCCTGTTTATGTATGTCTAATAGGCATTGGGTTGTCATTGTGGAAAAAAATAACTGGACTATGTTAAGTCCTTGAGGTGAATATCTAGAAGTCTTCCCTGTCTTCATCTGATGAACTGCACCCAAAAAATTGGTATCATAGTGAAAAAGCCCGCCTGTCCATTAGGGAATCATTTTAATACAACTATGAAGGATTGAGATTAACTTTCTCTTTTCCCGCTATTCCAAAGGTGTTTTCTCAAGAGGCAACTGGAATTCCTTATTTTTCTTTTTAAGACACTTCACTTCTTCATCTCTCTGTTGCATCTGTTGCAACTCTTCAAGTTGCCCCTTGAAAAAACATCTTTAGGACAACTATGACTTGGATGACTGAGAATCTCCATAGACTTTTTCTACTATATTGGGATAATTCTTCAAAACTTGTCTCTAATAAAAGAAGAATTTATTTGTTGGTTTGTTCGCTTACATGAAAGGGGAGGCCATAGCTTAGGAAAGTTTTGATAGCTTCAATAATGAACACAGTGATTTGATTTGATCCCACACAATTTGAAACCAATCTGATTTGAATTCAGCACCTTTAGTTTAGCAACTTTACTTATTTAGCCCCTAGGTTCCAATTTTCAGATAACATATCAGGCTCATAATGTTCTAAAGTTATGTTATTTGCATAAAAACAAGACACATTCATTGGTATGCTTATAAAAGCCTATGAATTTAAACCATTCTACAGTTGTTCGAAACCTAAAATAGAATAATTTAAGAATTTGTAACTACAGTTTTACAGAATCTAATTTACCTTTGTAAATAGAGCAAGAAGTTTGTCCAAGCCAAGAGTATAGCAATTGCACCACAGTCCCACTGTAAACGAATTGGTAATGTCACACATAAAGATGACACAAAAATGATACTTGTAGTATAAATTGTCCAGTCAAGAAGATTAGAATAATCCAACAAGTAGTGTAATTTCTAAGATATAAAAAATTAAGTATTAATATAGTTGAAAATGAAGCAAATCAGATAACATATTATTTCTAATTAATTATATATTATTATATATATTAATTATATATTATTTCTAATTAATTCTAATAAACCAATTTTAGAGAATCAGTTTGGTCTAATGGTTATATCTCTAATCTTGTTTTATGCTCAAAGCCAGCTAGGTGACTGTGGGCCAATCACACTCAACCCTAAAAAGGAAGCAATGGAAACCATTTTTTAAAAAAAAACTTATCAAGGAAATTGCAGCAACTAGTCCAGGCAGGTGCTAGGTTACTAGGTGTCAAAAACTAACTCCAAGGAACACATCCACAGAGGAAAAAATAGATCATAATGAATGATAATTTTCTTCATAAAAATTATTTTATGTTTAACTGCACATAAAATACTTCACATAATAATATTAAATAAAAATCACAACATAGCCAATACCTGTTGGAATAGCTGTATTATTTCTTTGCAGATACCAAATAAACTCATGATAAAAACTAAAGACATACAAACTTTAATGAAGTTTGAATCCTGAAACGAGAAAAAAAACAGGAAATGATATTAGTGGGTAAGTGGAAAACAATTTTCATTTTGCTTTTAATGTATTATACTGATGGGAAAATTGCCCAATATCATGCATTATTAGTAATCAGACATAATATATAAACTTGAAAACTGAAGACTGGTGCCAAATGGTACAAGATTATCTTACACTATTAACAAATGTTGCAGAACTTCATAAATACAGAATCATAAAAGTACTCCTTAGAAAAATGAAGTAGCTCAACAATGTTCAAATTTCTAAACCAAAACTATTATACTGTATTGCAAGACTGAAACTAAAACTCCCGAGTATCACCCAATATCCTTAGGAGGAGAGAAGAGAGGTTTCTGAGAGCAGAAGGATTTCCCGGATCTGGCTCCAAGTACAGAGGAAATAAATTATACCTGTTACCCGATGAGGTATTTCTAACTCCACAGGGATTCTTTCTTTCTTTCTTCAGCTTAGTGAATTAACTCCCTGATTATTATCGAAATAGAATTTGTATAAAATGTAAGCTATGGAAGACAGTAGCCAAAATCTTTAACATGTTGTATAAATGCAGAGCCAGGTCTTTAACCAACCTCATTATACATGTTATATGAACTCAGCTACTTACACAGCATAGTAAATATGCTGTAAGGGACAACATAACATTCAATGTAAGTTCTACCACTTCTCCCAATGTGATGTTTTTGCTTTATCCATAATACACAAGCATTATTCACTCTAAAATTGCTGGGAACAACTGTAGCAAACAACATGGAGTAATAGAGAAGAACATTTTTAGCTCAGGGTTGAAATAAAAGGTCCATGGTGTTCATAGTTGTTTTCTTGCAGATGTTTTATTACCAAATTAGATAACATCGTCAATGCTAGTAGGAGGTGAGGTTTAGGTTGGTGGGAGTGGTCTTGGTAACCAATACTGACAAAGCCTCTAGAATATAAATGAGATTAAACCCCACTCTTTACTACCACTGATGTTATTTAGCTTGGTAATGAATGTCTGTGGGAAAACAACCAAGTTCAGAGAGTACCAAGGATATATGGAACAATGTTGAATAAGCAGTCTTAGTTATCACCTGTTTTTTTTAACCTTTCCTCTCTTCCATTAAAAAACTTGTTTGCAATTAATTTGGAGTAGGAACTACAAAATGATGCTGGCTATGTCATATAGAGAAAAACATTTTAAAATGTTCCACAGGTGGCATCTTTCCCCAGCCAGGTTATTGTTGTTGTTGTTATTATTATTATTATTATTATTTATTAGATTTATATCCCACCTCTCTTCACCCCTTCCGGGGGAACTCAAGGCGGCAGTACATACAATAAAATACAAATTGCCTATACAATAAAATTAAAAAAACCCATACATTCACACAATCATACACAAGGGGGAAAGGAAAGGAGACGGGAACAAGATGGTCAAGTTAGTCAAGGCCACGCTTGCCGGCAAAGCCAGGTCTTCAGTGCCTTGCGAAAGATCGGCAAGCTGGAGATGGTTCTAATCTCCGCTGGGAGTGAGTTCCATAACGTCGGAGCAGCCACAGAGAAAGCTCTCGACCGCAGCCCTGCCAGTCGACAAGATGAATTCCCATCATTCTTCTAAATTTTGTTTTTAATATTATATCATAGCTAAGTGTATTTTTAAGATCTAGGAGCATGATCTCCTAAATCATGTTGCCAGATTGCCTGTAAAGAACTGTTCAATCGTGCTGAAAACCTCTGTACAGTCATGTGAGGGACTTCTCTGTGGTGGCACCTCATTCTGGAACACTTTCTCCTCTGAAATTCAGGAGGCATCAATTATAACATATTCTACCGTAGTTGTCTCTTGAAACTTTGGCCAAGCCTTCCCAGCATGAACGATGGAAGAATGATTATCATTTTAAGAAATACATTTTTTAAAATATGTTGCATTTTGTTGTTTTGAAGTATTCTACTGCTGTTTTTATTGTTAACTACTTTGAGACACTTTGGCAGAGAAATATCAATATATTTAATAAAAGGCATAAATAATGATACAGAAGAGAAAGTTAACCACAACCAGATGACACAAACATTCCAAATTCTGACATTTCCACATATAACTGAACAGACATGAGGATGGCCACTTTTTTTTTACAAACATCTGCAAGTAATGAACTGCAAATGTTGCCAGAACCTGCAATATTTAAAAGCAGGTAAAATGTTTAGGCATACTATGTTCAAAATACCAAAGGATCCATTTCCACCTAAATTGCTGCAAAAATTTTACACCTTTGACAAAAAGGAAGAAAACAAGTTGCATACCTGTAACATCTTCAGGTTCTGCTACCACAATGTGAGCATTTAATTCCTGTAATTTATGGTGCAATTCCTCTAGCTTCTTGTTTGATTTTTTCAAAATGTTGTCTACATAAGCCAAGTTTTTTTTATCTGTAGTGACCTTCCTGAGGTTTTCTGCTCCTTCTTTGATTTTAAGTTCTTTCCTTATTTCCCGTTTAATTTGATCCTTCACTTCATCCAAATTCTGTTGTACCATTGTGTCCGAATAGTCCAATTTCTGTCCAATGTTCACGTTCTCAGAAACAATGATATTTCGCACATCGCCCTATAAAAATCAGAAAAATATGTTAACTCTCTAGTTTTCAAAACTCTGTGAATTTCTACTATTCATTTGTTTTCAGTCATTCTTTATCCGAAAGTCACAGAACTGACTGTCAACACTAATATAAGTGTCAGATTTAGAGAATCTGTTGTATGTCTATTTTTAACCTAAATGCCTTAACATTCCACAAGATTTGCAACACAGGAATTTTATTCTGATAAGCCTGAGAACCATAGCAATCCTACATGCTCAAACTACTGTATTTTTCAAAGTATAAGACGCTCCACAGTATAAGGCGCACCTAGCTTTTGAGGAGGAAAACAAGAAAAAAAAATAAAAAAAAAATAAAAAAAATTGCCTTCTTGCAGCAAACAGCCTATTTCAGCTTCAGCACAGCCTGATTAGCACAAGCAGCTGATTGTCGGTTGGATCGGCCTATCAGCTGTTTTAGGCTGCAAGGATTGCCATTGCCTATTGCCGCCTCTTTTTGGCTCTCACATCCCGTTTTCAGCCTCTGCATGCCCCATTTTCGCCCTTTCCAGGGGTCGGGGATCAGAACGGGTGGAAAAAGGGGTGCACCGAGACTGAAAATGGGGTGTGCGGAGGCAAAAAAATGGGATGTGGAGCCTGAAAATGGCGCGTGCAGAGATGGCAATACCTGATATATTGAATATAAATAGTCTTACCAGACTTACCAACT
>JANHGC010005200.1:70261-81764 GCA_027560395.1 Boaedon fuliginosus | reverse complement strand
CAACCCTAACAAAGGGTTGTGTGAAATTTGGGGAAGTTTAGTGCAGAATTGAATTCTTGTATACGGCACATACAAACTCCCTGCTCTGTTTTATATATATAGATTATCATTAGATTTATACCCTGCCTCTCTTCCCCAGTCAGGGGGAACTCGAGGTGGCTAACAACAGTTTAAAATACAATATTGTACAATATAAAACATTTGAATCAACATTCAATACATTCAAGGGGGGGCACATCAATTCCAGGCCGACCGACAGAGCCAGGTCTTTATGGCTTTATGGAAGGCCAACAAGGTGGGGATGGTCCTGATCTCCGCAGGCAGCTGGTTCCAAAGGGCTGGCCCTGCCACAGAGAACACTTTAGCACGGGGCCCTGCCAGCCAACATTGTTTAGCTGACAGGTCCCCTAGTAGGCCATAGATATATAGATTCAATACATTACATCCCTCTCCCCTAAAATAATGTTACTCCTCCAAACTCAACATTCATATTTTTTAAGATATGCTGGGGGACCACAGATCCTAGTGGATGCTGCAGTGCTACTGGTGAGTCCCATGTAAGTGGAGTTTTATTCATCCCCGATTGTACAGAATCTTGATGGCCATTTAGCTTGCCTGTAAGTGGTAATGGCTCTATAGCCCTGGGTACCTCCATTTCTATGGGGGCGGCCATGGGTGGTGGTGGCAGACTCAAAGGAAGACAGCTTTTCCATGGGGCCAATATGGCCTCAGACTCCTCATCCAGGATTGGCATGGCCTGCTGACGCTGCAACTGATCAATGTGACATCTGATTGTATGCTCATCCTCCAGGGTAACCTCATATAACAAGGGACTTGTTACCTTAGAAACTCTGGCTACCACTCATGGTGCCCCCCCCATAGTTCCTGGCCCAGACCAAGTCACCTAGTTGTAAACTCCTGGGGGGGGGGGGTTGGCTGAGCCATTTCCACCACCACTCTATCTGGGTGAAGTCGGTTGAACTTTGTTGTGAGCCGACGGTCCCACCTCAGCTCTGCTGGGCTGTGACCAGTCACTATATAGGTTGACACAGGAGGAAATTCAGCAGGCAATGATGCCAGTCCCCATACACATGAGTGCCTCCTTTGTGGCCCTGACCATTCTCTCAGCCTGGCCATTGGTTGCAGGGTGAAAAGGAGGAGATGCTACGTGTCTAATCATCTTGGTGTTACTGAAACTCTTCTGCTGTGAATTGTCCCCCTTGTTGGACATGGCTACATGTAAACTGTGTGTGGCAAACAATTGGCGCAACTCCCAGATGATCCTGGTCATTGTCATTGATGAAACCACTTCCAACCACTTAGTATAACTGTCCACTACTATTAGAAACACCTGCCCATGGAATGGGCCTGCCAGATCAATGTGCACCTGAGACCATGGGGCTTGCGTGGTCTCTAAGCAGTGCACTGAGGCTTTTGGCATCTCCAGTCAAGTTTCTTGGCAGGCCTGGCAGCTCCTTACCTGATTCTCAATGTCTTTGTCCAGGCCTGGCCACCACACATAGCTCCTAGCTAGAGCCTTCATCCGAATAATTCTTGGGTGTCCCTCATGTAGGGACTCTAGCACCCTGTGAAGACTAGATGGAATAATGACTCTACTGGCCATAACACGCATCCTTTATGGGCCAACAGTTCATTTTTCCGAGAGGCGTAGTGCTGAAACTCAGGGCCCAGCCGAAATTCTGGCCATCCCCTTAACACCCAGTTGAGAACAAAGCTTAGTGTTCTATCTGTGGTAGTTCCATTTGTAACATCCACTGCATGTAGAGGTGCTTCTGGCAGGTCCTGAATTGCCAGAATGCGACCAGCAGGAGTTGGAGCCAGCTCAGTCTGTGGTAAGGGCAGTCGACTGAGGGTGTCGGCAAGGCCCATTTCCTTACTCAGCTTATGAACTAGCCGGTATGAGTATGCAGCCATGAAAATGGGCCATTGTAGCATTCACGGCAACAGGATTTGCGGTATTTGAGACCCAGCAGAGGTTTGTGGTCTGTGAAAATGGTTAAATTTCATCCATATACAAAGTCATGGAACTTCTTAATGCCAGCCACTATAGCGAAAACTTCTTTGTCTATCTGGGCATAATTCCTTTCAGCCAATGAAAATGTTCTAGTATAGTATGCGATGGGGGCTTCCCTGCCATCTGGCATCCTGTGGCTTAGTACTGCTCCAATGCCGTATGGCAATGCATCACAGGCTAAAGTTACTGGCAGAGTTTCATTAAAATGATCTAGGAGAGAATCTGATGATAGCAATGCCTTTACTGCCTTAAACTCTCTGTCTTGCATGCTCGACCAGACCCAGTAGGCGGTGTAATGGTTTTGCCAGTACAGCCTTATGTGGTAAGAAGGAATGGTAGAAATTGAGCAAGCCCAGAAATGCTTGGAGTTCCCCCTTGGACTTTGGTGTTGGGGCTTGCTGAATTGCTTTTAACTTTGCTTTAGACGGATGGATTCTAACAGCGTCAATGCAGAATCCCAGAAATTCTGTGGATTCCACACCAATGTGACAATCCCTACCCCAAGTGCAAATGTTAAAAGTTTTCCTCTAAAATAGTTGAAGCTAACAACTAGAATCACCTAAAGGTTAGTTTCTCTAAGCACAGTTAAAAGCTAGTTTTTCTTTAATACAGTTGAAAGTTAGCTTCACTTTAACACAATTAACTCAACTATATATGTATATTCAATATATACAAAAGAGATGAATGAATCTATTACTAAGGCAACTATCTGTGATATTAATGCATGTTTTCCAAAAATCCAGTATTGTATTGCTTATCTGATCTCATAGATTTTGCATAGGCTAACAGTCTCACAGATAGGAAGCCAAATTTGGTTCTTTATTTAAAGGCATGGAATGTTGGTCCATGATTTTTTAAAATTTTGATGAGCAAAATTTTCTTGGAACAGATGTGTAGAATGAACCGTACTTCCATGCAGTTCTTTTTTTTTTGTTATAATTTTTTTATTATTTTTTGTTTATACATAGTCTCATTGCGCGAGCCAGAAAACAGGACAGCAAAGAGAGTCAGGGCATCATAGGCCAGCAGCTTTTTCCACTGCTAGTGAAGCAAGGCTCTGAGAATATGGTACCTTCCTTAAGCTGATGCCCTTCAGGCACTTCAGAATTTACGCACCTTGTCCTTAGCCAGCAAGCTCATTTACAATGCTGACTAGGGATGTTGGAAATTGTATTGTAACACCTTTGGAGGATACCGTCTTTGGGAGGTGTTCTGCAGCAACTGCTTGCTGAAAACATCCAGAAAATTAGACAATATATCAAGCAAGTTATGTGCATTTCAATTCATTTCCTATATGCTACCTTTCCCCCCTCCTCTTACCCTCCCCAGTTTTATTGATATTAAATGCTATTTGAGTAAGTTCTGACATACTGAAGGGATGGCTAATAAGAATGCTCTGAAAATCTATACATAATAAATTGGCTAAGATCCAGGCTGTTAACATCATGAATACATGGAAACTTATACACGCAGATGGTGCTTAAAATAAAAGTGACCCCATTTGTGAAAGATGCTGTAATTTTATCCTGCCTGGGGGCATTCAAGTTTCATTGCCTTGAATATGCAGCAGTCACCTAGGTAACAAGGGATGCATTTGTAATGTTTTATAGTTTGCAAAATTGCCATCCCTATTCTTCCTACAGTATAGTCTTCACAAACTTTGAATATAATGTAATATTAGATTTCCTCTGCCACATAAGAAATAATCCACCAAGTACTTTTGCACAAAAAATCTATCTCATAAAAAGAGAAACCATTTTCAAAACTGTAAAAATGGTTGAAGCAGGATGGTATTCAAAAGCAGTTTTCCCAGTTTTAGCTTAAGCTGACATCCAGTAGGGATAAAAGTTGCTTTCGTTATCCCTATCCTGTCGGTATTGCACCTCTCCTGAGGCATCATCGAACAATGCAGTCCTTGAGTTACAACCACAATTGATCTCAAAATTTATGTTGCTAAGTGAAATGTTTGTTAAGTGAGTTTGCCTCATTTTACGACTTTTCTTGCCATGGTTGTTTAAGCGAATCGTTGCATTTTTAAGCTAATAACATGGTTGTTAAGAGAATCTGGCTTCCCCCTTGGCTCTGCTTGTCAGAAGGTCACAAAGAGGAATCACATGTCTCTCTGGGACACAGCAACCAACATAAATATGAGCCAGTTGCCAAGCATCTGAGTTTTGATCAGGTGACCTGGGGATGCCTTTTTAGCACCTCCCCTTTTAGCACCTCCCTATCTACCAATCAGAGCACTTTAACATAAAGGGGGAGGGTCTGGTTTCAGAACCTCTCTTTTGGAGACTGACCAGTCTGCCTCTCCTTCCAGGCCTCGCTGGGCCACCTCTCAGGTTAAAACAATGTGAAATGAAGAACTATGGAAGACATCAGAGCAGAAACAGCCCCATAGAGGAGAGAGCTGTGATTGTGTTGCTTAGCTTGGCTGTGCAACTCAACATAACTGATACTAACAAGCTGCTGAGAACAGTAGGCACTAGGGGACCTTTGACCACTGCAATCTCCTTGGAATGTTTATTTCTTTTCTACTGGCATACAATCTATTTCAGTGAGCTAACTTTAGTGAGAACAAGGTAGCAGCCCAACAATAGTTTTTCATTCTGATCTGGAGTTCTATGAAGTTCTTCCCAAATGCCTCTAAACAATGAAAGGCAAATGCTCTGTGCAATTACACTCTTTTTATATCCCTGCCGTGGCAGAAAAGCAGATTTAAAAGGCAGCCTTCCTCCCACTTTATATAAGCAGTTTCTCGTGCCATAAGGTCTGCAACCCCAACTCTGTCTCCCACCCCTTTAGCGATCTTCAGCACAAATGTCCATGGAATAGAGAGCTTAGGTGACATGCACTCACCATACTGTAATACCTGGTGGTCAGGGATGGGTTTCTCCTGGTTTGCTGGTTACCCGCTTCGTGGGCGCGCTTTCCGAATGCCTGTCAAAAGCGCACTGCGCGCAGCTGTTCTGTCAGAGTGCTTGCAGAACCGCACCAAAATTTCTGAGTCGATCGCACGCAGCGCGCTTTTGACAGGCGTTCGGAAAGCGCACCCACGAAGCGGGTAACCAGCAAACCGGTAGGAACCCACCCCTAAACGTAATGGTTCAAGGGAACCAGAGTGATAGAGTGATTAACATTTTGGATCAAAACTTAGGAAAGGTAGGTTCTAGTCTTCTTCTAGGAAGTGGGTGATCTGAGGCCTATAACTTCCTCTCAGTCCTATTCAACCCTAACCTTAAGCCAAACTCTAGATTCATTTTCATTGCCAATTTTCCATGTATTTTATTCTGCCTCCGAATCAACTCTGAATGAAAAGTTGTAACTGTTACTTTCCTTAGTAAACCACTAAGAATCTATCCCCAGCATTAGATTTTGGCCACGAGTTCAAGTAGACCTAAAATTCACAGTAACCCTAATACTGTTTGAATACTTAGTTCCATTGTCATTGTCACTGAAATTTTCCCATGTATTTTACTGATGTGCACTAGAAGTCTGAATGAATAGTTGTCAATGTTGCTTTCCTTAGAAAACCTCTACAAATCAGTTGCTCATCCCCTTGAAGCAGCTAGCAACCCCAATAACTACTAGGGCCCAAGGGAAGAGGGAGCCTGAGATTCTAAATGAAGCTTAAAGAAGCACTTAATGGCTTGCATCCAGTGGTGTGATCTAACCGGTCTAACAACTGGTTCACTTTGCGTGCTGTGCATATGCGTTGCTTTGTGAAAAACCCATGAAAACTTGCAGTACCTTCTACTGCAACCGCGGAGACTGAAAACAGCTAAGGCATGGCCGCACTAATCATTTGGGCTTCAAATGAAGGGAATAAAGGTCAGTATAGCACAGGGGCGGGCAGGCAGGCCCAGCTACATTTCCAAAAGAACTGGTTCACCCAAACAGATAGTTCCATAACAACCAGTTCACCCAAACCAGTCTGAACCGGTAGAATCCCACCCCTGCTTGCTTCCCATAAGAATGACTGCACCAGTCACTTATTTTCTTATGGAGACACACCATTAAATACATTCTCCATTTCATGGGATTTCTCTATCAGGTATTTATTGTCACATAGCAACTTCTCAGTCTGTAATTACTCTAGAAAAGGAGTAGATAAAAGGATAAGAAACACCTTTATAGCGTGTTCTGCCTCTGTGGCATAATTAGAATTACATGAATTTATGGGCAGGGGGGAGGCAGCTTTTTGGAGCCACAAACTTTCATTTTCTTACATCCTATCACATGAAACCATGTGATTCAATATAAAGGACTGTTTCAATCAATTTGTATTTTATTTTCACAGCATAGTTTTCCATCTCTTTATGTACAGCTATTGCTGTATTCTACTTTTGTATGGACAAAAATTGGAGTCAGGTTATCAAAAGTAGAATGCAGGATTCTTGTCCTTAAATTGGGACATATCTGAATTGCCCCCTTAAGTTGTTACAAAATCTTGCACTCATCCCAACTTGATTCTAAGTGACTGAAGAAATAAAAAACAAACATCGCCTCAGCTACTCCCTCAACCATGGAGTGGTGAATTTACAAAAAGTGAGGTTGGGTGGGAGGGACAATTTGACACAGTATCATTATTTGAAATACTATACATTCCTTTTACTTTTCTTACTTTCTGTTCATCACAAACCTCTACCATTTATTTCTAAGACCTACTTAAAGTGTTGGTTCTTAGTTACTATTAAAGCTGTAAACATTTTGGCACCATTGTATCTGATTTTTTCCCACCTACATTGTAATATCTACATAATATTTGACCAAATTTGCATTGATTAGTAAATCTTAATTATTTTCCTATGCAGGAGAAATTTCTCTCCAGGAATTTGTTGAAATCAAAGAAACCAACCCACAATTCAGTTGAAACACAGATAATTTATTATGGTACCATAGGGCAGCTAACCTAAGGCTTATAATCTATTACATCGACTTATGCTAATTGCAATACGTATGTGTTTAATATAGCAGAAAAAAATATTGCATATAGCAGGATATGTTTATTGATGAGCTAAAGATAATGAGGTAACAAGGCAGCTCTACAAAGAAAAGACTTTATTGTTTTAGACACAGGTTGCATTCTTTAAAGGAAAAGAATTGATTATTATTGATACATTACTTTCACTAGTAATTCACCTACTTTCACAGTAGGTGTTATTTTCTAGTGGGTCTTGTTTGCAACTGGCCCTAATCAACACCATTGTGTTTAAAACATTTTATAGTTGAGCTGACAGTTTATTTTCCTTGGGAAGCCAGATTTTGGGAGAGGGTAATTTTACTCAGATAGACTAATGCCATCCCCCCACCTATCTTGGCTCCTTTGTTATTAACTTTGAGCACTCATAACCAAAAAGAAGTATGTACTGTTCTGTCAAGCATGGTCGCTAATACTGCTTCTTGAAGGCTTCCCTCTTCATTATTTCTCAAATCAAGCACTTGGGAGGGCATTAACACAACACATCAAACAGATATGCAAATATTTATTCTGCAGCTATTTCAAAAGTTGTGATGGGTTCTCTCCTTTAATATTCACTAAAATAGATATCTTCAGATTAAAAGATCCTGCATTTTTACTTTAGAAATTGCTTCTACAACACTTGGCAAGCTATCATGTCATGATAATAGTAATAGAAAAAACATCTTCATTTTCTTTTCAAGGAAGACTTCTCAAGAAAGTTGCTTTATGTTCTAAATTAAGATGTGAGGCATTAATCCTCAGTATCCTATCCATCATGGACAGGAAGAAACATATTCTTCATTCATTTTATAATCCACATAACTGGAATGAGTAAAAGTGATGTACAGGTAGTCCAGCTCAAAGGGCCAGGATAGATTTGCTCAGATGTCCCTGGCCCATGGTAACAATTGCATATACTGTAGATACAATTGGCACCTAATTTTGATTTGATTTATCCCTGGATAAGGCTTATCTGTGATTATATAGTGTAGGTTTTTCCCCTCAGATTTTTAAAAGTGCTCATATATCATGCATATATTTATAGATAAGCCCATCCATGGGTAAACAGATCCACATTTTTTACCAAAATACATAAAAATGCACCATCCATGAATCAGCCAATTATGAAAATTAAAATATGAAACTGTAGAGGTTTGGCTTATCTATGGATAGTACTTTTTTCATGGTATTTTGATTAAAAATGTAAGGGTTAATTTATCCATGTGATGGGCTTATATTTGAGTATATCCAACATTCTTCTTCTACTTAGTTGAATTTAATATGCATTTTCTATTTTGTATTAAATTTTGATGAACCTTGTTTAAGTTATTTTGCTACCCAGGTGAAGTTGGTGTAGCTACAAAGAGAACATAGAATAATAGAGTTGGAAGAGACCTTGGAGGTTTTCTAGTCTAACCCCCTACTTGAGTAGGAGTCATTGTACTATTTCAGACAAATGGTTGTCCAGTCTGTTTTTGAAAGCCTCCAGTGATGGAGCACCCACAACGTCTGAAGGCATTCCATTGGTTGATTGTTGACTGTTCTCGGTCAAATGTAAGCCATTATCACCACCATAGGTGTATCTATCAATGCTAATTTCCTTCAGAATTTCCTCCCAATAAAAATTAATGTTTCTTTAAACCAGGGGTACCAAACTGGCAGCCCACGGGCTGGATGCATCATGCACAGGCCACGCCCACCCCAGTTCTACAAAGGCAACGTGATGCCGCAAGTTTGACACCCGTGCTTTAAACAATATACTATTCCACTCACTTATAAATTTTGTAATATAAGTATAGTCATTTCTGATTGTTTACATTACACTGCTGATGTTTCAAATGAAACATTAGAAAGAGTAATGAACAAGAATCCTAATGGATATAATTTGATTGATTCATGTTGACCACAGGATTTGTAAATGTCATAAAGAAGTCATACTTTAACAGAATCAGCTTCTATTGATTCACTCTACAAGGATTTATTTATTTATTTATTTATTTATTTATTTATTTGTTTGTTTGTTTGTTTATTGCTTGAAACAAAGTATTTAAAGGCAGCATGAATTTAATACTGGAATCCATTTGATAAATTATCAGATAACTACAGTTCATATACTATGAGAGTAGCTATGGTCAAGAATTCTTAAGCTGATTTAATTTTGTTAATGAGGAAAACATTAGAAGTAGAAAGGGATTTTGTAACTTGATTTTGCTATCTTTACTTTTTTGAAATAATAGTAACCAGACTATCAAAATTTGGCGAACTGGCTTGTCATTCATTAAAAATACAATACAGGTAGTTCTTGACACAACTGAGCCCAAAATTTCCACAGCTAAGCAAGACAGCTGCTAAGTGAATTTTGACCCATTTTGTGACTTTTCTTGCCACCATTGCTGATGAATCACTGCAATCATTAAAGTAGTAACATGGCTGTTAAGTGAACATGGCTTCCCCATTGACTTTGCTTGTCACAAGGTCACAAAAGGGGATCACATAATCCCAGGATACTGGAACCATCATAAATACATGCCAGTTGCCAAGCATGTGAATTTTGATCATGTGACTATGGGGATGCTGCAATGGATGTAAATGTCAAAAACAGTCACAGGTCACCTTTTCAGTGCCATTGTAGCTTCAAATGATCACAAAACGGTTGTAAATTGAGGACTACTTATATAAGTGCTATTATAGTGCTATTATAGTGCTATTAATTTAGGGAGGGGGAATGTTAACAAAATAACAGCATTGAAATGATTTCTTTTTATTTTAAGATCTAAGAAGTCCACACCTATGGTGTGATCAAGAGACCCTACAAAGCGGTGTCCCCCGCCTCCCCAGCTTTCAAGAGAAAGCTGTACAGATACTGAATGCCACTGAACAAGTTTTATAATTACAACAGAAAGGAGATTTATCTGCAGGAAATATACTATAGCCTAGCAAAGACAAGCACCTAGCTATCTATATCCTACCACAAGGAGATTTGAAGAATAAGTGCTCAGTGCATGTCAGCCAGGAAACAGTGATGTCTTTACATACAAATCTGTGATAGACATATATATATATATATTGTAGGTTATTGCTGGATATTGATAGTTTCATTCAGTCCTCAGCACACTGGATATAAAGCTGTGTTCTATTAACTAGCACCACAGTTGACTAATCTTCATTTCCATTTGAAATATTTTCCCAAAGTGAAAATGGCCACAAGTTCAGCCAATTCTCACTTTAGAGGCAGTGGGCCAATAATGACGGCAAAGTTCACATATTCACTTATCCTCATTAGCCCGTCTGCCAAAAAATAACATCTGATTGGCCGAAGTTCACTTTGGAAAACATTTCGAATGCAAACAGAGACCACGAAGCTGCAGCCTTGGCTAATGGAGCAGCACTGAGCTTTGCTCAGCACATTTTGCTCAGTTTATGCCATTGCAAGCACTCAACTGCTAGGTTTTCCTTTATGGTCTTCCAGGCGGTGGGGCCCTGGACTTGTACCTAAAGAACTAACCATGATGGAGGTACAGAGAACAAACCCTAAAGGCCATAACTTTGTGGTCATTCTTCATCAGTCAAGCAGAGGAAACACAGCACAGAATCTTCATTTTTTATCTCAAGAGGCAGGTAGAGGCAGGTAGAGGCAGGTAGAGGCAGGTAGAGGCAGGTAGAGGCAGGTAGAGGCAGGTAGAGGCAGATCGAGGCAGATCGAGGCAGGTAGAGGCATAAGAGGAGAGGGGCTTCCTAAGAGGTGGACCTCCAAGACATGAAGGAAATTGAAAGTTCAGAGAACAAACAGAAGGCAGTGGAAACATTCTGTGGTATAAGGGAGCGTTCCCAAGTGGGGAAAGTAAGGATTAGTTAACCAGGTTTTATAATTACAACAGAAAGGAGATTTATCTGCAGGAAATATATTATAGCCTAGCAAAGACAAGCACCTAGCTATCTATATCCTACCACAAGGAGATTTGAAGAGTAAGTGCTCAGTGCATGTCAGCCAGGAAACAAATATAGAAAGAAATGACTTCAGACTAGATTACTACTCTCCCAGAGAGATGGCATGACAAAAAAAGTACACAAAGCCAATGCTTAACTCTATTTAATATTTTAGTACCCCTAGATCAGGGCTGTCAAACTCCTGGCCCTTGGACCGGATTCATCACATGCTGGCCACGCCCATGCCCAGTTTAGCAAAAGGGGAAAAAAGTCCTGATACATCATGTGATGCCGCCTGTGATGATGTGAGTTTGACACCTCTGCTCTAGATCACTGCTGAAGAATCATTGCCACTGAAGTCAATCTTCTAACACAAACTATCCAGGTCGAAACACACATACTGTACATGCTATATACTTAGTGCTCATTTCCTTTGTGTATCTATTAAACATTCAAGACATATTTACTGCTGGTACTGATTCGGCATGCTACAGTATGTAATTCCTTCCTTCCTTCCTTCCTTCCTTCCTTCCTTCCTTCCTTCCTTCCTTCCTTCCTTCCTTCCTTCTTTCTTTCTT
>JANHGC010005200.1:37767-47966 GCA_027560395.1 Boaedon fuliginosus | reverse complement strand
CCCCCTGTGTATGATTCTGTGAGTGACTGAGTTGGTTATTTTACATTGTATAGGTCTTGTTTTTATTGTATGTTTGCTGCCTCGAGTTCCCCCGCAAGGGGTGAAGAGAGGCGGGGTATAAATCAAATAAATAATAAAAAATAATAATAATGGTAAGTGTTTTCAGCTGCATTGGGCAAAAAGGACTTTCTGATAGCGGTTTTGGGTAATGAAAGAAATTTTTTGAGAAGCTCTGTTTTAATGCCTCTGTCCTACAGCATATGGACTAGGGTAGATGGTGGCATTAGTTGTGCTATGTAAATTTCAGGCAAATGTATACAAATAAGTTGCAAATGACTAAGTTATGTCTCTGCCAAAACTTCTTAGCACAATAGCACATGATTCCCAAAGGCTTTAATTGTGCCAAAATTACATAGCCACTAATCTTGAAAAATACAACTGTATATACACCTGGGTTTAAGTTCAGTCCTTTGCTCACTTTTGCCTTAGCTTTGGCTTTCTGAAAATTAACTTTAAGAAAATGATACCTAAAGCTGCCTTTTGAAAAGCTGAGCTCATAATCCATCTAATTCAATATTGTGTCCAGAGGAACTGCTGCCAACAGTCTCTCCCAATCTAGTTTCAAAATGTTTTCTATGAAATCTGTCAGCTGCACATCCCCAGCCATTCATGACACCATTTCTTCTGAATTGGAATATATATTTCATTTTACCATAAAAAGTTCAGTGAACTTTTGTCCTCCTTAATAAGTGTTTTGTCAATGTGTTTTCTTGACCTTTAGATTCATTGTTTATTCATGAAATATTTTATATCTATAGTATAGCCAGTAAACAGTACATAAGCTTGCTATTCATTTTTAATAAAAGCAACCTTGTTGGGAACTTCAAAAATTAAGGTGCCATAGTTTTTCTAATTATTCTAATTGTATAGAAAGGTTTATAAGCAATATCTCATTGAAATATATTTAAAGCTGGTATATGTCTACTTCTTCCTTTCAATATAATAATTACAATTAAGTCCTCGAAGATACCAACTTGGCCACAATCTTCAAGAATTTATTTTTGTTGTTGTTGCTGTCTAGAAGGTCACTTTAAAGGGCAAATCTACCTTCCATATTTGAAAGCTGTGGTACTGTATAGTGAGGAAAAAGAACAGAGGAAATAACTGGGCAAAATTTAGCATCTTAAAAGAACAAATGTTTATAATCAGTTTGAGTGCTCCATGGATTTGTGAAATTGTTTGGGATTAACAGGCTATTGGTAGCCAATAAACAATATTTAGCTTTGTCTAGAGAATAGCAATGGAAAAAGGTGTGGGCACCTTGTCAAATAGGACCCATTGAGGAAGGATGATGGGTTAAGTGTGGGGGTCGGCGTGGCAGCGTGGGTGCCCATTCTTTCAGGAGAGCTTGTCAGTTGTTAGTAAGACTAATGAAAAGAAGGACGCCAGCATCTATGGCTGAGGTAGTATTGATGCAAGTTAGCTGACTAATCTGACTGAAAAAGTCCCATGGTATTTATGTCACTTTAATTTGCCTCAAACAATTGAAGACGACAGCACTCTATTAAGAAAAGCTTGATCCAGAACTAAAGCTAAATAAATTAGGGTCTCAGTTTAATCAAATTATCCTTTTACTGGCCTTGGATTAACTTAGACAGACAGCGTCGGTCTAGAGCTTTATGATTGGTTGGCTAATTTTTAAGAAGCCAATATGAAGAATAAGAGATTTTACACACAACTATTACATTTAATGCTTCAAACACCCCTTTTCTTTAAAAAACTGGAAATAATGCATGTGCAAAGAAAATTCTTTTTCCAGAGTGTTTATTTTTTAGTATCATTTGCTTACATTAATGCAAATGAATTAAAAAAACTTAAAATACATCTTTCCCACTTTTATAAAGAGCTATTTCATTTCATTATGTTTTGCATATGGCAATAGCTATTCATTACACTAGGTGTGCAACTTTTCTCATGCCAAGAGCTGCGCTAAGCCTTGAGTGAAATGCTGGGAGCTGGGTCCAAGTGGGTGAAGCTAGAACAATTCCTACATTTGGTTACACTTAAGCTTTGGCAACCTTGATTCATTTCAGACACTTCTGCATTACACCAGTCTGAACTGTATCTAAGCAACCAGGAAACCAGGACTGTTCAATCAAATAGTGAGGCTTTTTGTTTTCTGATATATATTGCAGTTGCTAATATTTAAAAAACCCCTGCAAAGTCTGGATTAAATAGAAACATATTTCCTACTCTTCTGTAATACCACTTCTTTAAAAAAAAAGAACCTATATATGTTCTTCTATTTCCCCCATAAAATGCCAAAACGAAATGTTGTTTATAGTCCCCTTTACATTATTCTTACAATAAATAACACATTATGAAAATTATGAAAATTCATTACCAATGTAATCCTACACATATATTTATTTATGTGTCAACATGAACAAGATAAAAGGTAAAAATATAAACATGAACATAAACAAGAAGTGTATACAATTAGATAGACAGTAAGACAGGGACAGTAGGCATGCTGGTGCACTTATGCCCCCTTTAAGGACCTCTTAGAAATGGTGTGAGGTCCACAGTGGACAGTTTAAGGGTAAAATTACGAGGGTTAGATGGTGATGACGGAGTCAGGAAGAGAATTTCGGGCATTAACTGTCCTATTGCTAAAGTCATATTTGCCAAATAATATGCCAAAATCTCTTTGGGCATCTGAGGAATAGACCTTAAGAAATTCCTTGATGTCTTTTCTAGTTATTTAGGATATGTGAGAAGCACATTGTCAATATTCATGAACATTTATGAATTTGGGAAGAAAGTAACTTATACTAAAAAGACTGCTTTATAGTTTTCAAAATAGTAGCAATTTCAATATTTTAAAATATTACAAAAACCAAAATAGTTCCCAAGGGATATTTTACATTTTCTGTTTAACTCGTAATTTGGTAATTTGCTAGTACTGTCTACTTGTTAACATTTACATGAGAATTTAGTTTAAAAAATCAATTCATGAAAAGATAGCCTTGGAGACAAATTATTTCATGAATTCACCAAACCTTCAATCTAAACGAGAAAATAAGAGTCATATAAAATGAGATTTTGAATAATTTGTGTCATTTTAGTATTTAAAATGTAATTGGCTTATCTTTTTTAAAAAGGGTTTATATAAGGTCAAGAAATTATCTGACTCTAGGGATTTGAAAGACAATTTTAGCCATGTGATCTACATATAAAATAATCCTTGTGTGGTTTTAAATTTGTAAGAGTTGTGGGAGACATTAAAACTAACAAACTAAATAAGGTAAAAAAATAAAAGTTGCACCAAAAGAGCCATAAAAATTTATCAGGCCTGCTACTGCCGCATGCTTCCTAAAAACAGACCAAAAATATATATCAGAAGAAATTAAGTACACATGAGAAATAAAATAGCAACTGCTGAAATATAAAAATGAATATTTGCCCACTTGCTTATATGTGTTTGTCATAGTTGTTACATAAAATTGCCACTTACGAGGCTAAATGTTCTACTTCACGTGAAGCAATTTACCAAAATAGTGTTTTTCATTCAATAGGTGGGCTATATGTATATTCATTTCATAAAAGTTCCCACTTAATGCGACTTCAATGAAATAATGCTTGGATTGGCAGTCATGGTTATTTAATGCAAAATCAAACAGAACAACTCTGAAATGGAAGGTCATTTACCCATTTTAGCTTTAGACCAGCAGCTTGTTCAGTTTTGGCAATTTCTTGCTTTTGCATGTAATTAACGATTTCATTTAAAGGGTATGATGTAAATAGGGCCATACAGGACATCTGATTCATATTACTCAAGTGAGCAATTGTTATTTTGTCATAGATTCCTTCCTTGCTAATAGCAAATGAAATAAAGGTATCACACAGAAGGGAAAGAAACTATAAGTAGGAGTATTGAATAAATTCTCCATGGATATGGTCTATGTAGGAATGGGGTCTGCCAAAGTTGACCCTGTTGTGTGTGCATACAGATGCACATATGAAGAGCATGCATTACAAAAAGAGTCCTCCACACAGTGCTGCTTCTATTTCACCAAATCCTCTAAACCCAATTCATCTACTGATGTCATCTTCTGCATTCTGACTAACAGACGAGCACAACAAACAAACAAAACATCCTTAATAGTTTATCCCATGTTCTGGAGCATCAAATATTTTTGGCACCCTCACACCATGCAAAAAAAGAAAGAAAAAAAATAGCTGTCCCCACCCTGTCTTTTGCAGCCAGTTGTCATTTTATGTGTGGTCACCAAATTTCTGCTATAATGGCTGAGCAAAGAAGAAAGGAGATATGTTCTAAATCAGTTGGTTGGGGAGATCTGAAAGTTGAAGTCCATCCATCTTAACTTCAAGATGTCCTAGGCCATGAGTGTCAAACTTGCTGTGTCATGTTGCTGTCACATGACATCTTGTGATGGGTTTTCCCTTCATGGAGCTAGGATCGGTGTGGTCTGCGCGTGATGCATCCGGCCTGCGGACCGCCAGTTTGACAGCCCTGTCAGGCAGTGCTTAGAGATGAGAATCAGGAACAGGATGCTCTATGTGGGGCAGCAAGGGAGAGACATATCTGGAAGATTTTTTTTTTTAAATCCCTTTAACCAGCACAAAACGGAAAGAAGATATATTGCTGGCAATTGCCCTTTCACTCAATTTAGGGAACAGTTGTTAGAGAAAAATAAAACAAAGCAAGACCAAGCAGTGGCCAAGCACTTCACAGGTGGCTGATCCCCTGCAGAAGAGAAACTGACAGAACTCTTGCCAATTTCATCCCAGCTCCTTTTGCTAGGGATCCTGTGAATACAGAAACATTTGCAAGGGACTGCAAAGAATCCAAGAAGTCCAGATTAATCAATCTTGTTTTTCAAAAGTAGAATCAGTAGGGTGATGTGGATTCATCTAAACCTAAGCCCAAACTAACAAATCCTGAATGGTTGCTGTGATGTGGGAACTGTGAAGCTGTCAAGCTATCTTCTCTCTTTCAGCAATCATGAATCATCTTTGAATGAAATCATAAATGCTTTCAGCACACTATATCAATAGTATTAAATATTAAATTCAGCATTTTTGTACTAGGACTATGCAGTGCTTGGGCTTTGAAGGCAAAAAAAAAAAGAGCTTTAAAAGTGAGGGATACTCATCTAGCACTGGTCATTTCTTAAAGTAATTGAATCTTCTGAACTTCAGCATAATCCTTGGATGAGACTTGTTTGGCTTAGACTACATGTGTCAAACTCACAGTGTCATGTTGCCATCACATGATGTATCACAATGATTTCCCCCTTCACGGAGATGGGGTGGGTGTGGTCTATGTGTGACACATCCAGCCCGTGGGCCACCAGTTTGATATCAGTTTGGCTTAGACTATGGCAGATTGGATCTCAATGTGCACCTTTCTACCTTTAAATCCAAAGACTTATTTTATACCTCTCTGCCTCTTATGTCCTTATATTCACCAGCAGTCCAAAATGGAAATACTGAGGAGGAAAAAAATTCAAAGCAGAACTTGAAAACCATCTTGTAATGAAGTGTTATTTAAAACTCCCCCATCACAAATGTATTTTAATTACAGTGCTTTCCCGTGAGCCCCTTATACAGATAGATGTGAAAGCAGAGATTAAAATGAGATCATTTCACAGAAAGATCCTACTTGCTGCTTTGTTATCTGATGAATCATGGATAAATCTGCTGCAATACTCTAGGTGACATCTTGTTAAGAATAATCAAACCAAGAAATGCTCTTGCAATGATTATAATATCAGCCTTGCTGTCAGTATGTAATACAATTCAAGAGCAGTAAACAGTATGGAACACGTTCAAGAATATCCCAAAGGTGTTTTTTCAAAAGGCTTTCTGGTTAAAAGAATACAAATGGCCAGCTGTCTGCAAGGAGTATAAATCCTTCCATTCCCCATCATCCAGTCAGAACTGAAGAAGCTTCTTGGATGAGAAGCGAAATGACTTCAGAGAAAAAACAGAAAGTCCAGTTGCCTCTTGAAAAAGCACCTTTGAGACAACCATGACCTGGATAACTGAGAATCTCCATAGACATGTTCAAGAGCAGTGCTGCACAGAGAATGTGAATGACTAGCCTAGGTAAGGAAGAGAAAAAGTGAGTTGCTTGCATTCAAGATGTGTTTATTACACACACTGACCATACATAAAAGGACACTTCCAGACAGTGCCCTGAATATATAATTACATGTACTTATTTAAGGTTCACCGTAATATGCATTGCATTTGATTGGAAGGAAATTTTTCAAGGAATAGAGAAACAATAACAGATGCGCAGGAATTATATCAATATATTCTAGCTCCACTTCTCTAGCCTCAAAGCAGATGCTACAGATAAGGCCAAATTGTGATGTTTAATTTAATACTTGAAGTCCTTATATATGCCATGTGTTTCTAGATTTTTTTTGGAATGTATGTCCAAATAAAATTCAGAGATAATCATACGTGGAGCTAAAATACCCAGGATGTGTATCAAATGCAATATTCAGCTCAGACTCTGATTAGACGATTTGGAGAAAGTCCTGTTTCAAATCCGACCAATTTAGCTCCTGCCTGCTTTAATTTGGGGATAAGTCCTAAGTGGGATTCAGAAAACCAAAGCTTGCCCCCTCACCAAAAACTCCTGGAAATCAGTCAATCTTTCTGCAGCAGGGCTGTATAAAGCATTCCACAGAGGTACTTTGCAATGTGGGGGAACCTTTTTCAAATTGTTACAGCAGATGCTTCTCATGCAAAGCTTAAGCATGTCCTTCAAAAGTTGAGCATGATTGTCTCCCTGTGGGTGTGCACATACAGCCATACCACTTTGCTTTATAGTTTCAAGGAAATACAGGTACGTAGTTTTAGGAATGTTTCTGTTAAGTTCCTGTAAGATTTACATATGTATGACAGAAAAAGAGGCTGATATTTTAGATTTTTTTTTACTCTTTTCTCTGGAATGATGCACTTCACATTCCAGAGAAAATTATATGCAAAAAGTGTCTTTGTAGCTTTGGGATAGGAAAAATATTCCCTAATCTGAATGGTTGCTGCTGGCAATTCATATGAAAACACCATATGTTTTAGAGCTAACTTTCATAATACGTCTTCCAAATACTTTCCTCCCACCAGAGCTTACGATGAATGTTCTTCACTCCTCCCATCTTCTCCTTATAATTGTATGGATAATGATATTGTTTGTGAACACCAGAGACTCACAAACGAGTGCAAGATATACTGAAAGTCACATCTAGAGGAAAGCTCAGGGCATGATCTTAAGAAGGAAACTAGTTGATTCTCTAAATGAAGATAATGTTAAGAATTTAAAATGTATGCAACAGAACATTATGATTACACAGTGTATAAACAGTAACATTTGCAGACAGCCACAGATAAAAGGGTGAGTCAAAACAATGAAGCATATAATCTTATACACATGAGAAATAGAAGAGAAAAGACAAAACATTTAAAAAGCACATAAACTTTAAAAATTGAGCTGAAATTGGGTGGTATGGCAAAGGAGAATTGGAAAAAAGTATACAATCGAGTTTAAACAAATCAGAAGATGATTAACAATAAAGAGCAGCAATAAATAAAACTTACATGATTATATGGTACATGATTTTGGTGTAAATGATTTTGAAAAGAAGAGGGGACATAAAGACAAGATAATAGATTGGTATAAAGACTAGGATATAAATTAATTTTGATAATGACTAAAATCAAGAAGGATAAGGTAATTACACAATTTTTTTCTTTGTCTAAATGGCTCCAAATATTCCTGTTTAACTAACATTTGGCATTCCATTTGGGTAAGATTTCGAGTTTGGGACTGCAAAAATCTAGATAATGCTTAGAAGGCAGCAAAGTGATATAGAAGGATATTAATTCTAATTTAAGTTTGGGAAGATCCTCTTTTTTGAGTCTGATGATTTGAAAGGGATTCCCTCACGATCTTGGTAATATCACAAATCTCTCCAAAATGAACAGGAATTGAGTCAGAATTTAATTGAATTAAATACACATCCTTACAATGAACTCTCATGGATGCAATTTCTCATGTTGTATTATACTGACATATTATCAATGTTGATGCATATATGGAGATTCAAAGAGCTAACTGCTGTAGCCATTAGTCAAGTGTTTCTCTTCTCATTCCTTTTTAAGGAATATTCCATATTAGGACTTTGTGCTGGTTCGCAATTGGCATTGCACCTCTCTGATCAATGACATTGACTCTTTTTACAGTTTTGTTGGCTTTTGGGAAAATGTGCATCTGAGGCCAGTTGACTTTCTTCTCTACAAGGCTAACCCCATTGGCTCCTGAACCTAAGTGGGTAATTTCATTTTAAGATAATGCTACCACTCATATAAACAGAATAACATGGAATGGTTCTTCACAGCTGACTATTACATTACTGAATAGAAGGAAGAAACAGACAGAACTTTGGTAACAGATCTATTTTTTTAGCCTGGACTGGAACACTTGTGAAAAGCATTGCAAAAATCTGCCAGCAATCAAAACTGCCCACAGCAAGTCTAACCATATTTTAAAGTGGAATTCCTTGAGTCAATTTACATTAGTAAAGGCTTATTCCCCCACCCTCCCAATATATATATATATGTTTTCTGAGGTTTTCACGGGTGTTTGTATGTAAGTCTTTGGTTATTTGGGTTTTCTCCTGCGTAAAATTGGACGCATCTTGGCGACGTTTTGATGAGGTCACACTTGTCATCTTCAGGCTGGCACATCAGGCTGGTCTTCAGGCTGGTACCTTCGGCTTTGTGCTTCTGGGAGCAATGTGTGATTGTGGCTGCCTTCTCTGCTTAAATGCTGGTGGAACTGTGTCCTGATTGGGTGGAGGTCTGGCTGTGTTTGGATTGGTTGGTGGTGTGGCACTGTGTCCTGATTGGGTGGAGGTTTGGTTGTGTTTGGATTGGTACTGTGTGTGCACTGCAACCACCTCAGGACCCCTGTCAGGTCTCCCACAGTGGCGGCGGCCCCAGCCAGGGATAGGTTCCTACTGGTTTGCTGGTTACCCGCTTTGTGGGCGCACTTCCCGATCGCCTGTCAAACGTGCACTGTGCGCGATTGACTTCGAAATCTGGTGGTGTTCTGCAAGCCCTCTGATTCAAGTAGCTGCCGCGCAGCTGTTGGAACAGAGTGCTTGCAGAACTGTTGGATCAGAGTGCTTGCAGAATACCATGAAGATTCAAAGTCAATCATGTGCAGCACGTGTTTTACAGGCGATTGGGAAGTGCACCCACAAAGTGGGTAACCAGCGAACTGGTAGGAATCCATCCCTGGCCCCAGCCACATCTTTGCCCAGGCCGGCTGCACTTTTGTCGCCCCCCAGCCTGGGTTCCTTCTGCATGGTTGCTGACCATGGAGTCAGAAGCGGTGGCAGGAAAAACGGCGGCATGCTCTGCGGCCGGAATTTCCCTTGGTGCCACCATCCGGTTGGGACAGGAGACTCGCCTTTGCCTTCTCTGTACCCAACATTCTCCTTGGTGCCGGCAGCCCGCCAAACGCCAGCCTCTTATCCCAACCACCTAATCAATCACTCACCTGGCCTGGCAGCACTGAGAGGAATCCCGCCCTCAGAGTTGAGGGACTGATTGGGTGCTCGCATTTAGTGGCCTGCTGAAACCGAGGGGAATCTTGCCCATATTGCTTCGCGACCAGGCCTTCTGCCGGGCGGCTCTTAGTATTTTTCCCTGCCATGGTTGACAGCGGTCTCCTCCCCATGCAAGGAGCGTGCCAGGCTCTCGGGGACTTCACGCCACAGCTTCAGCTCAATGTCCCACAGGTTGGCCCTGAAGCCACCTTCCCAAGTGAGGTGGTGGGTGGAACAGCTGCACAACTGTGCTCCCCAGATAGCGGGTGGCCAGCTGAGCAACTAAGAGATGGATAGGAGGTAGATGCGGCAGAGCCTCCACATGTGACCCGTCTGCCTCCCTGCCTCACCTGCTCAGCCAGCCTCAACCATGCTGCTACAGTGCCCCGATTTTTCCAGACAGTGAGGAGAAATTGGGGGCTGCCGGGTAGGGGCTCTACTGCTGGGCCTCATGCTGCACGACCAGGAAGGAAGGGAGGAGGAAGGGAGAAAGGAAGAGAGAGGGGAACAGAACTGAGGGTGGAAGATGGATGATGGGGAAAGAAAAAA
>JANHGC010005200.1:10081-22097 GCA_027560395.1 Boaedon fuliginosus | reverse complement strand
TATCTATCTATCTATCTATCTATCTATCTATCTATCTATCTATCTATCTACCTACCTACCTACCTACCTACCTACCTTAACATTGCATTGTTACTAATTAATATAGTATTTTAAAAGTAGGAACTTGGGTGTTAGCCATGAGTCATGCCACACAATGTAAAAAAAATGAGGCTAATTAATTCTATCAGTTGCACTGAGTGATGCAGAAAAGAATGGAGTTTTTATTTAATGAAAGCTGTTATCACACATAAGGCTAAACCTTATTATATAGTAGTATAGCAATAAGCAATACACTGAAGCTTGCAAAGGACAATTTAATAATAATAAGTAACTATTGAGAGTAGCTCCCATAATCCCTCTTATAGACAAGGGTTAGAAGGAAGGCTTCCAAAATTGACATTATCCTGAATATTTGGGGACTTTATCATGAAAGAAAAGTAGGTAGTGAATATCACCTCTGAATTAATCTAAGAATTACCATCAAGACATCCATGTCAATTTTCTGATCCTATCATCCTTCCCCCCCTTGCTTTTCTTACCCAACTTCTCCCTCTAGCATGGGCGGGCAAGAGCTGAAAAATGGCTTTTGGCAGAAGGTGAGAATGGCCCAGAAGGTGCAGATTAGGTGCAGATTAGCCAGTAGCCAGGGACTAGAAGGCGAATGCCTGCAAAATAGAAGCAGGAGGTCACAGGAGTATGATTTGTCTTTAAACCTATGTTGAACAATTTGCTGCAGACAGTCATGGCCAGCTCAGTTTTGAGGTGGACCAGGAGCAGGAGGAGTATCCTATGGAACCTGTGTAAGGCCTGGGGCAGGACACAAATAGATCCCCTGGCATCACCTGCTCTAGTAGAATTAAGAAACTTTATTTTGGAAGTAGAGCAAGAAATCAAGTATCAGGTAGAGAGGTGAAGTGAACACAACCTCATCCATTCATGTTTCACCAATCAATTTTTTGCAGAATTGCTTGGATTTAGTGGGTAATGAAGCTCTGGAGGAAACTTATCTAACAGTTTCTTATCTTGACTTGCTATGTTAAGAAAAACATGGCCTTGGGGTTACAAAAAGAAACAATGTTGGAAAAATCATTCCAAGCCACTGACAATGGTTGCTGGGTAGACTTTCCACAACTGGTTCCACAAAGGAAAAATTAGCCTAGGAATTGGGACTCTGGCAGTTCAGTATTTTTCATATTGATAGAATATTGCCGAATCAGATACATTTTTCTCCTTTGTACTAGTCACAGAAATGTTTTGGCTATTATCCCTATTTTCATGCTTCTGGAATGAGAACAAATAATAGAATCTCCACAAAATCAAGAGTAATTTTCTTTCAATGGATTCCCATTTGCATTTAAAATAGTGAAATAGGCATCTGAATGTGTGAAGATTTCCTGTTAGAAATAATTCTTCTCAAATGCAAATTAAGATTTGAAATCCAGATTGACAAGTCCCAAAAGAAATACATAATAGATAGATGATAGATAGATATCATACATTTTAATAATATCCCACTATTCATAAATGCAAGGATACAGTCCTGTAACCTTGATACAGAGGCCAACAGAGACCAAATTCCACCGGTTGTTTCTGTTAATGCAGGTCTATAAAAAGTCTTAAGGTGGTCCTTTAGGTGAGAATAACTCTTTTGGTTGCCTGCCAAGATTACAAAATGAAAGGATGAAACTAATTCTCAGAGATCAAGAGACCATGACCATGTTGACCGGGAATTCCTGGAGTTATAGTCCCAGTATATTTGGAATGTGCTAGGAAGAAATGACTGCACCGATGCATGGCACTCAAATGAATTGCTTTGTTCAGTCAGAATGACCATTTATGTTGGCTGCTTTCAGCTCTGTGGATCCAATGATTGAGGGAGGGGCTTATGAAGAAGCCATTGTCATATGAAAAAGTAACTATGCCAGATTAGAAGATTCAGTTAATTTCTCCCTCCCCATCTTTCTTCTATTACTTTATATTTGCATAATAGTGAAGAGCAGAAATACATTCAAGCATTGGTATAATAAATGCAGCATTTCATTCCAGCTACGACACTAGCTCTGCTGTCCAAACCGAGGCACTCATCTATGCCAAATTCTTCTATGAGGCTTATGGGTTAGTCCCAGTAGCATTATTTCACAGCAGCTTGAAGGTCATCATTGCTTGGTAGTATTAACAGATGCAGAGAAAGTATTTTTATTACTCTCTCATTGCAACCCTTCAGTTTCTTTGCCTTGCAGTCATTTAGTTTAATATTATTCCCCTCAGAATCCAAGCTATTTGAAAAAGCAATTGTAACCTACTTCATTTTGTACAGTTACTAGTATTAGGGAGCATTTAAATATATAACATGCAAATTCTTGCCTAAATTCATCCCATATTATTTACACCTGTAATTATGTTTTTTTTAGATGCAATTATAACATACTTATCCCATGATACCTTTAATTCTACTCCGATATTACGAAAAGTGATAAAAAGCACCTTGTTATTAGAGTTGAGGAAATTTCTCCCTTTTCTCCATACTGACACACTGTGATATTGTTAAGAAAGAGAAGTCTGCCAGTCAGGTTTGATATTAATAGGGAAGCAGCTAAAATTCTGATCCAATTGCATGTAAGAAGATGATAATATGAAATAATCCTAATTTGGAGATGGGAGAAGCACATTTTATTGGACGTTTTGGGCTGAACAAGGAATTAGTATCTTGAAACAATCAATAAACAGTGGAATATGAATTTGTTTACATACAAAATAATTCAATAATTATTGAATAATTATTCAACTCAGTAATAATTCAACCAAGTCTGCTGTCTGGCTAGATATTGGAAAAACAGATAATTGTCAAAACAATATGACTCAATTGCTTTAGCAGCCACAGCAAAAACTGAAATCTTGGGACATTTACGTGAATCCATATTTAAAGTAAAATTGACATTTTGTTTTTATAAGAAAGAATACAATGGTTAATATTGGTAATATTCATGATTTGTAGAACAAGGTATTAGAATATCTGATTTTGGAAAATCAATGGGTTTAAATTTTAAGAAATATTAAAGGCATTTTGAATGATTTAATCTCTAATAGCAGCTCTTACTCATGTTTGGTGGAATGCATTCTTTGTTTTTTGCCAATGATGATCTAGACATTGCTTGATCTAGTTCACTGCTCTCAGTTCTTATATATACCATGGCACCTGACAACATTCACAAGTCAAGAGAATACTTGTGCACAATGCTATCTAAAATTCAGTTGCCCTCCTTTCCAGGTGGTGACTAGGGTCTTGGTAGGACTACACAGCAGATCTTCAGCTAAGTTAAGCAGATCTTCATTTAAATATGATAGACTCAATGCCATGAATTGACAGCTGAAAATACAAATGGTCTGCAAACTTTGACAGCAAGCAGAGTAACCTGCCTTAGAATTAATGAAAATATTGAAATGATGGATAGCTTCTGCCTTTTAGGATCAAGCATCAACAGTAAAGATTTTCAGTCAAGAAATACATCACAGACCAGCACTTGGTAGAATATCATGAAGGCTTTTCCAGATGATAGGATGTCTGTACCTACAGAGATCAGAATTGTGCCTGCAGTGCTTTTCCATGTGATATTGTATGAAAGCAAGAGTTGGAGTTTGAAGAAGCAGAATAGAAAGAAGATGTCACTAATTTTAAACTTGGATGCCAGGGAAGACTCCTGAATACTATGAAAGCAAATAATCAAACAAATCAACACAGGGTTCTTACGGAAAGCACAAGTGACTAGTTTCAACATATTATGCAAGTATCTAGCTGTCTGGAGAAGTCTCTAAAACTGAGAAAAGTGGTAGGAAAGAAAGGAATGAAGACCAGCAGCAAAGTGGATAGACTCAATTATATTAGTGGTGGGTGCATCATTGCAAGAGCAGATTGTCCTGAAGTAAATTTATCTCCATGATAGCAAAAGCTGACACCAACTTGGTGGCACATAATCAATCAATGTCATGATTTGACAAGGTATTCAAAACAATATTTTGCATGGTTGTTCTGGAACAATATATGTACCACCACAAAATGGAGTTTTCATGCAGACAGTACTACCATGCCTTGTGTAATTTTCAGTTTTTGGTGAATGTACAACTATTCATTAACTGAGTTATGTTCTTTAATAGAAAAACTCCATTAATGGAGAACTAGGTTGATTTTTTGGCCTGTCACCAATGCTGATTAAGATGCTTGGTTCTACTATAAAACTTATTTAGTGGCTCTGAGCAAGTCTTGTGGTGTGAATAAAATCTTATTCTGTGTGATATAGGGGAGCACAGAATAGAAACACAACTAGAAATAGTAAGTATACAAACTGCAATTTTTATTTTTAATACATTTTCATGCTCGGTTTAAAGTGCCATTCGTTTCTTTAAGACTGTATATCCTTTGGGATTTGGCACCCAAGCCTACTACCAATCCTAAAGTTGGTCTTCCAAAATCTATTTGGCTGGTGGACAGGGAGCACAGCTGATCTGTTTTTGGGGAACCTTTGCTGCACATTGCATGTGTTTAGGTTAGTCTTAAGGTCTTCCTTATTCTGGCTTTTTTAAAACTGATAATGATGTTCTGTAATTGGTAATAGAAAAAGCTTCCTTAACTTCATTCCAAGCTGATTTGGTTCAGAGCCTTTTAGAAAGAGCTGTTTTTCGTTTTCTTAGGGCGGAGTCCTATTTTTTTAGGGTAAAAGTTATTTGTTCTTTATTTTGTTTATGTTCTGGAAACTAATTCCACTCTGGACAGAGTTAAACCTTGGAACTTTCAGCGTGCTTTATTCTGAATGAGGTAACTACAGACTTACAGTCTTATCATGGCCTTTTGCAACTCCAAAAATACTGCATTTATTTAGTTCCCTAGGTGATAAATCATATATTAAGCCATGTTTTAAATTTAATCTTAAGAAACTTTTTGCTGAAAAGTTGTGCTCCAATGTAGAGTTGTACACAAATTATAAATGCCACTTAATCAAAACAGGGTAATGATAATAATGTAATTAAAATTGACAACTATGAACTGTAGTTTGTTATTTGTTAGCATTATTTTTCATTTTTTGAATATAATGGTTTTCATATACATAGAAGCAATATCTGGAAGCATATTTTTCATATTGCAATGCAGATTAAATATTGCATATTTATTACATATAGTTTGTGGCCTAAAACTTTAGTGGCTGAACAGGTTTCTACTCTTCCTGAAAACTATCCTCTTGTCCTTGATCCCTTGACCTTGTCCAGACTCATTTCAAAATGAGATGGATGGCAAATAAATTAATTAACTGACTGACTGACTTTAGTGGATGTTCTGTTGACTATTGCAAGTGCAAAGAAAATGACATACTGTAATCAACTAAGGAACTCTGGGATTTGTTGTTTGTAAGAGACAACACACGAACCACATTATTTCTACTTCTAAATTTGTCTGCCTATAATTAGGGTGGATAATTTTGAAAGCCATTTTCTTACAGTTTATATAAATATTTGTTTATTCCTACTCTGCCTTTTTAAAAAAAAATTCTGCTGAAATACAGAAATGCTCATCCTGCCATCCTATTCATAAAATACCAGGAGGGACCTGAGATGTTGTACTCTGGCAGAAGGTTTATTACAGAGTAAGTTTCCTTGTTGTTTATACTTTTATTGTCTCCCAGAAGGTATGACAAGCTGAATGGAGATAGCTGTGAAGAAGGAAATTCTTGTTCAGTAGAAGTTTTGCTTCTTGCTGCTGATTAACTGGTTAGAGAGGCAGGTCAAAAAAAAGGTCAAAACAAATCACAAACTTTCTCCCCTTCCTAAGGATATCCTCATCAATGAAAATGCCTAGCATACAACAGATTAAGCTACTAGGATTACCCTTACCTGATTTACAATCAATGGTCTTTCCCATAACAGACAAACTATAGATGATATAGATATATACTGATAGCAATTATGGCTAATTTCTTGGGCTGGCAACAAGCATTATCCTTTTTCATATGTTCTTTAACCCACATAAGCTATTACTTCACTGTTCTTCTCTCAAAATGTTTTAGAATGTTGATAAATTGCACCAAGCTTTGATTAATTTGGAAATATTTCAGAAACAGTTGCCCTCACATCGTTTAATTTGTCTGTAGCACTGTGAAAGCCAGCAAATAGCCTTTCATAAATGAATGCTGTGGCCCCAGAGATTCCAGCACAATCAGTCACATATAGACAACATGAATTAGCAGTCCATGTGTGCTCACTTAGACATTAATTAATGTACAATGTGCCTGGCTAAATGATTTTCTTTTCTCTTTTTTTATTAAATGAAGATTTTATCATTTCATTTTTTTATTATTTAGCCTAGATATAATTTAAAATCAATATGGGGATAGTTTTCTGCTTTCCAAATCTTAAATTGCAGGCTAGACTCCTCCAGCTTTGGGAAGAGGAAAGGTGGTCTTATAATGGATGCAACAGTCCCTCTCTGAACTTTGGTTACTACAAATATTGTATAGCATCACAGATCATGGATATAATGATTTACACATTTCTACAAAGCTTGAAGCCTGTTGCCATGGTGCCAGCTTGGATTCTAGGGCTGAACTGAATAGCAGATTGTAACTCTTCTTGCTGGTATCCACCAATATGCTACAGCCTATTTTACCATGACATAAAGAATATTGATTTTTTTTTTAAAAAATGTATACTAGAAACACGAGAGAATGAAGAAAGATGCTCACATATGGTGTTCCACAATTCTATAAGTTCAGCATTCATGCAGACCCACAAAACTCCAGCATTTGTAAAATAAGATTTCACAAAATACATACAGAACCTTCCTGCCTATCACTGTTTTTTGACTTGTTCTTTAAAACAACAATGCAATAAAACATTAATTAGTGTATATGCCAGTGGTGCCGAACCTTTTGCCACCGGAAGTCTGTGTGCACATGCATGCGTGCAGTTACATGCCCCTGCAACCCCCCATGCATGTGCACACACGTGCAGCCCTCCCACTGCCCCACATGCTCTCTCGCCCTTGTTTGGAAGCACAGCTGATTGTCGCATCAGCTGTGTTTTGGCTTTGGAGAGGCGCACACATGTGCACGGTGTGTGTGTGTGGGGTCACGTGCACTTGCACACATAACCCCCAACCCCCCCACATGCATGTGCACACATCTTCAGAGCCGGAACACAGAGCAGCTATGCTTCCAGAAAAGGTATGAAACACTGCCATGGACTTTGGGTGGGTGGGCAGGCTGACTTTAACAATGGTGCACATACCCGGAAGGAAAGCTCTGCGTGCCACTTTCAGCATGCATGCCATAGGTTTACCAACACGGGTATATGCAGTAATTATAATCTTTTCTGTATAGTTTTGAAACATGCCTCCATTGTTTGCTAGTCTGAGATGGCAACTATGGGGAAAAGGTTTCACAATATATGTTTTCCATCTGAAATCAGAGACGCATTCCTGATCTATGTGATTCTATGGTCAGTGCCTGATGGGATCTTAATGACATGCAATCTTTAGTGCTCAGCTACTCACTATGTATGTCATGCTACTCCAGGTTACCATCTATGTAAGAAGCTGGTATAGAAATGTGTGTTTTGGCCCTGCTGTTAGCAGTAACTTGGCAGCAATATTAATTGAAAATGAAGAGGAGAGAGGTTTTCAAGAAATACAAAATGTAAGTTGAAAACACAGATTCAGGATTAAGATGCTATCTGGGGGCATTATGAAAGTGGGACAATTTTTCTATCACAGCCTGTTATCTTGACCCTTTGAGCTAAGTCAGGTTCATTATTTTGAATCTCCAATTCCCACTGGTTTTGACCATGTGAATCAATTTGCCCTTTTGAATTTCTATCAGCTGGTAAAAACTATGTTCCTTTGACCTTGACCTTTTACATTTTTATGAGTGTTTTCATGGGTATTGCATGGACATATGCAGCTAACTAAATAATGCAAAAGGCATGGACATACACATTTATATCATTTCCAACAGACTAACAGATACTATGTGTAGCATTTAGGATAGCCCAAGATTTTGTATAGAATTGTGTAAAACCAACTGCTTATCTTAATGATTCTGAAGTTAAAAATATCTTAAAAGAGCAATCACTTAAGAACTGAATCTATAGTCCCCAAAGGCTGGAAAAGATACTCTGGTCACTTGTTCTTTACTCCTAGGAGGGCAACATAAGCAACTCTTCCATCATAAATCAAACTGCATTTCCCTCTTCATTTGTTTGGAAGGTGATTTTGGTTAAAATATTTACAAATGATTCATAAATATCATCAGTGTCTGGAAATCTCAAGGTCCCTGAATCCCTGTACCTTAATTTTAACAACTAGTCCACAACCCAAAATGACAAAATACTTTCTGACATGAGCAATGAATTGTGCTGACAGGTTATATAAATCTCCTGCCTTTTATAATTCACTAAAGGCTAACTTAATGGCTTTTTTGAGCTTTCTTATGTTCCTTAGGGGTGTATTCCTAAGCCAAAAAAAAAAAAGAGTGAACGCAGAAATGATTGTAAATACTTGGCTCTGACATCTGCATTACATCCGTTCACTAAAGGGAATGGATATGTTTTAAAACTGCAAATATGCAGTTAGAAATAAACTGATGCCCATCAAATTGTGACAGACTTCACTGTCTGCATACTTCTGCAAAAGTTAGGGAGATACAGGCCTAAATCTAGCACTTGATCTAATCATTTGCCAGGTCTAGAAATTCAGCCAAATAGAACCACTCTGATTAAAAACAAAAGGCTATAATTTCACTATAATTTCCAAATTGTGGATGGCTGTTTTAATTAACAGAATGAATTGAGAAAGCTGGAAAGAGGCTCTCTTATGAAATATAAGAAATGCAATTAATCTTGTCTTTAAAATGCAACCCTAAATTATTATGCCAGGATGCACTACATGTTTTCTCTCCTCCTAACAAGAATCCAATATCGTCTGACTGTATACACAAATGTAAGTTTACAGAACAATTTCTGCCTGTTTCCCTAGAAATAACCAATTTATTCAGTAGATTCCAGGTTGACAGAGGAGGCATTAGAAATGTTACAGCATTCACATTTGTGCTCCCCCCTGCTCAAAATCTCTCCTCTTTTCAAAGCTGACAATAGGTTTTCTTGTCTTTATTTTGAATGGAGCCAAAAATAAAATTCAGTTCCTTTTTTCCTCCATCCAACTATGACCAAATAATTGGAAGAAGTCTGACATACAGCAGTTGACTTTTCCCCCCACTGACTAACCCCATAGAAGAACAGTGCTGTACTTGGAAGGAAGGAAGAACATAAATTAACTTTTCATCAACAATGATGATAACAAAGTTATCCATTCAATTGTGTCCAACTCTTGGCAATTCTATGGACCAGGCCTCTCCACCTCTTCTGATCTTGCACTACTTCTTTGAGTTTTTCTATGTTCTGGCTGGTGTCAATTTTGATGATGTCTAGCCATTGTGTTCTTGGGCAGCCTGTTTTCCTTTTACTGCTAACTCTTCCCAACATAATTGCTTTCTCCAGTGAATTTCTCCCCCCCCCCACCATGCCACAACCAAAATAACACAGTTTTGTTATTTTTTTCATCAACAATAATGTGTCCAATTAAAAATGAGATTAGATGCCAAATGATTCATGCTGTATTTGCACAATCTATCACTGAAATGCCAAATATATATCAAATCCTGAGTCCCTTTCTTCTCTTGAAAAAATGTCAGGGGTTTGCAAAAGCATTGATGAACAAGAACAGTATAAAATAATAAATAAATATTATAATTCAGTCAGCATAAAAATATCATTGAAGCACAAAAGGAAGATATCAGTTAAAAAAAGGATGTACAATGGAAAACAACTTCTTGTACAGTCTTTGGGGGAAAATATCAAGGTAAAACATAATAAATAATAACATACTTGAAATATATACACAGCCACTATCATAAACCCTAAAGTGACAATGTTTTAAAATGGTTACAGGAAATATTTTTGCAGGATGCAATAACATTCACATTTATCAGGTTCCATAATCTAGTAGTGGGTGGGACCAATAGACAAACCTCAGGAATGTAGAATATGGGTGGAGTATCCAATGAGGGAAGTCTGAGGCATAAAGGAAACTAGAGCTGGTTTCAAGACCATGGCTGGGGGAGGGGGGGATCTAAAAAAGTCAAGATAAAACTCATAACTATGTGATTGAACTTGATCCCCGACTCCTTCACACATTTAATGCATGTAAAAAAATGATTATGTGGTCTATGGCTGCCAGTCTGTTTTTGATCCCATCCCACCAATGACCCTGTCTATTTTTCGACCTTGCCCCAAATCTACATACGGCCTTTGTAATAGAGATTCCCTAGCTCACTTTAAAATCAAAACTTTCCTCCTTCACTAAAATCTTATTTAAAGAGATAAAACGACACCAGAATGAAATAGCATTTTCTTATACATTTCCTCATGCAGAGAGTCAAGGTCTGGATTGGGGACTAGAAATAATCTTGGGACAATATATATATGCATGTGTGATGGGAAGCTTCTGCTATACTAAGCCATGGTTTGTTTTATCCATGTTTTATCCATGTTGTTATTTTTTAAATAAACATGATACTTAGGTTCAATTAACATTGTCAATCAAAGCAAATCACATACGTTTTAGTCTAAAACATTTATGTTAAATTATCACCTGAAAGAGAAACTGCATGTATAGTCTACATACACCCTTTTTTCATATTTTCTGTTGCATATTTTCTAGGAATTAGAGATGATGGTTGGAAGTGGTTTGAAAGTGAAGGAGCAATTTCACCTGTATAGCATTACCAAATCTAGAATCAGAAATATGTACATGATTTATACCATGTATTGCACCCATATGCAATTTTCCATGCTTCCCTCACTTTATCCCAGCATGATTCCGATTTATAACTCTAAAGGGATAGAAGGATGAAAGCAAGACATCAGTAATTATGGCTGAAGCAGAATTTGAGTGAGAGCTAACAGAGGCTGGCACATATCATAGACCATCCATCTTAAATTTATAAGAAGTGTTTTTCCTTGCCTTCAGGTCACTACATACAGAAGATTTTGCTTTGTAGATTAGAGTCACTTTTGACTGGAGTGCCATGAACCATGGTGGCGCAGTGCTTAGAATGCAATATTGAATGCTAACTCATTACTCATTGCCAGGAGTTCAATTCTGACTGGCTCAAAGTTGTCTCAGCCTTCCATCCTTCTGAGGTTGGTAAAATGAGGACCCAGATTGTTGGAGGAAATATACTCACTCTGTAAACTGCTTAGAGAGAGCTATAAAGCACTGTGAAGCAGTATATAAGTTTAAATGCAAATGCTATATAACCTTCTGTAAGCAAGCAAGCAAACAGGCAAGCAAACAGGCAGGCAAGCAAGCAAGCAAGCAAGCAAGCAAGCAAATAACAACAATCAATACTTGATCTTATAAATCACAATATGACTAGATAGTCCTGAGCATGCTTGGGAGCTTTATTTCTATGCCAGAGCTTTCTTGTATAAATCTCACAGATTACAGTTTCACTTTTTTAATAATGATAACCATATTTTAATAATGATAACCATCTCTACAGACTTTTAGCTATACAATTTGGGATGAACACCTTTTGAATAGTGTGGGAGTAGGAATAGATTTCCAGAGGAAAAAAAAAATGTAGACTACAGAATCAGTGACCCTGAGGACGCAGATAAACCTCCAAGTGCTTCAAGGACCCTCTAAAAGGATGTAAATTACCAGCTGTCTGCGAGGAATATAAATCCTTCCATTCCCCACTATCTTGTCAGAGCTGAAGAAGCTTCTTGGATGAGAAGCGAAACGTCTTCAAAAGAAAAAACAAGAGAGTCCAGTTGCCTCCTGAAAAAGCACTTTTAGGACACCCATGACCTGGATAACTGAGAATCTCTGCAGACAAATTTATTTATTTATTTATTTATTTATTTATTTATTTATTTATTTATTTATTTATTTATTTATTTATTTAGATTT
>JANHGC010005199.1:0-15669 GCA_027560395.1 Boaedon fuliginosus | reverse complement strand
CGAAGGCCAGACAAGGAACAATGGATGGAAACTGATCAAGGAGAGATTCAACCTGGAAATAAGGAGAAATTTTCTGAGAACAGTCAACCCATGGAACAGAAGTTGCCTTCAGAAGTTATAGGAGCTTCATCACTGGAGGCTTTCAAGAAGAGGCTGGACTGCCATTTGTCAGAAATGGTGCAGGGTCTCCTGCTTGGGTAGGAGGTTGGACTAGATGACCTACAAGGTCCCTTCCAACTCTGTTACTCTGTTATTTGATTCAAACTCATCCCCCCTTGTTTGAGGAGAGCTGTTTGGATGCAATAGGCAGATTTTAAAAATACAATTGATTGTAAGAACATTTTTCTTTCTCATAAAATGGAAGTAAGAGAGAACTGGAGCTAGGTCTATGGCTACCTCTGTCTATGCTGAGATCAGCCAGCGCATGCCGCGCAAAGCGTTCCTTATTCAACCAGGCCATGGCGACCCCAGACTTTCTGGGGTCCTTTGCATGCACGTCCTCAGCCCTGACCGGAAAGGGTTCTAAGCAGATCTTTCTCTTTTGTGTTTTGAAGGAAAGGCCAACCCATCCTCTACCACCATCTTCCATGGGAAGGAGCAAGACTTAACGTACTCGGTGGAGACTCCTTATGGCTACCGTCTTGATCTGGACTTCCTCAAATATGTGGATGACATTGAGAAGGGCCACACTATTAAGCGCATCCCAGTTCATCGACGGCCGCGCTACAGCTCACTGCCCCGGGGCTATGGCTACACCGGTTCCTGGTGGACGTCCACGGAGTCCCTCTGCTCCAATGCCAGTATGGACAGTCGCCACTCCTCCTATTCGTATTGTGGCCGTAGCTTCTACCCGCAATACGCAAATACGATTCAGGGCAGTTTCAATGCCCGGGTGGAGAAGACTTTGCTGGATGCTAGAAAGAAGTTAGAAGACCAGGCACATCTAGATGGGGAGACCCCCACAGCAAGCAGCCTCGGGAGTCTCCACAGCAGTGTATCCGGATCGACAAATTCTTTGGTTGGAAGCCAGAGTATTTCCCATCCAGCGTCTTACAATGGCTCACAGCCAGGTGCTCCTGGGCAATTCACGCCAGTTGGCTCTGGCCTGTCCACTCCAGTCTCGCCAACTCCAGGACACCTTCAGTACGTTCGCGAGCAGATGGCTGTGGCTTTGAAGAAGTTGCGCCAGTTGGAAGAACAGGTCAAGATGATCCCAGTCCTTCAGGTGAAGATCTCGGTGCTACAGGAAGAGAAAAGGCAGCTGAGTGTCCAGCTCAAAAGCCAGAAATTCTTGGGGCACCCAGGAGGGTTTGTCAAGAGCAAGTCGCGAGGGGAGCTCTACATAGACATCCCTGAAGAGGGGGCAGGTGGAAGTACAGAGGCCAGCGGTGCCAGGCCTGACATGAAGGGTAAATTGGATAAGAAGGAAGTGAGGTCAGTGGGTGTGGGAAGGACAGTTGAAGATGGAGAAGTGAATGTGGACCCGGGAAGATGTGACATAGGGGTAGCGGTCAAGGAGGAGGAGTTGGGGTTGCCTTCCCCAGAAGTGGAACAGCAATGCCAAGCTATTCAGTCCCTATCCGCCCAAATTGCTGTGTTGGAAACACAACTGAAGAGAGCACTTCAAGATCTCCAAGCTGCCCATCAGAAACTGGAGCATCAGGGCAGGGAGAAGAAGGACAAAGAAACTTCGACAAGAGACGAGGGCCTAACAGAATGGGAAGCAAGAGGAGGAGATGCTCAGCAATGGGATGCCCCCCTTCGGGTTGATGCAGTCAAAGTTGTCCAGGTGGAAAGGGAGCCAGAGATCGCAGCCAGCGTAGCTACGGGTCCCCAGAGGGCACGGGTCCTGGAGAGCAAGGAGCCCTATGCCAGCCTCCGGCCTTCAGCAGGCCAAGAGTCCGTCTCTGAGGAAGTCCAGGTGCCACTTTGTGCCACGTACCACAACAGTGAGGTGATGGAGACCACCTTCCCAATTCACGCTGGAGCAGCGAACGCAGCCCCCTCCTTTCACTCGGTGAAAAAGATCAGCATTGTCAACACAGAAGAGGACGGGGCTGGAAAGGAAGAAACAAGAGGTAAGGAACAAGGGGGGCAATCTAGCCTTGGCTTGGTTTCAGGGGAGCAGAACCCATTGACCCAGACGAGGTGACTCCGCTCAGTTTCTTCAGTTACTTTAATACCAGTCGCAGTTATACCCCGTTAAATTATCGCCACCAGTTCGCGTGAACCGAGTCGAACCGGTTGAATATCACCTCTGGTTACACTGTACGTATCAAGGCAATAAGACAGAGAAGTGAAAGAGGAAAGAAGAGTAACCAAACAATGAAATAAAATAAAAATGATACAACTCTAGTACTATGGGTACAGGTAGTCCTCAACTTACAGCAGTTCGTTTAGTGACAGTTTGAAATTACAGTGGCATTGAAAAAGTGTCTTATGACCCTCTTTTCACACTGTAGCATCCCAACAGTCAGGGGATCCAAATTCAGATGGGTGGCAACTTGTTCGTATCTATGGCGGTTCCAATGTCCTGGGGGTGGTAAGATTAGGTGTTGAGAACTTCCGACAAGCCAAGTCTATGGGGAAGCCCGATTCACTAAACGACCGTGTTTTTAACAAATGCAGTGATTCAGAAAAGTTGTAAAATGGGGCAAAATTCACTGAACAAATGTTTCACTTGGCAACATAAATTTCTGGCTCAATTGGGGTCATACCTGGAGGACTACCTCAACAGCCAAAACTTAGCCCAGAGTTGATTTGAGATTAAAAATTCAAATGTAAGCTTTGCCACAGGTCTTGCGGTGGCCCCACCTTTATTTATTTATTTATTTATTTATTTATTTATTTACTTACTTACTTACTTGCTTACTTACTTACTTACTTACTTACTTACTTACTTTTATTTCATTTTCTACCAACTGTTTTTCTCCTGTATTCACTTTGCAATTCTACACCAAGGATTCTTTGCCTCAGAGTTGCTGTCGCCTGTTCTTGTCCCTGTGTAAAGCCCTATTTGTGAATTTTGCCTTCCTACTGGTAGACACAGTACGTTGAACAGACAGACTGACCAAAATAAGAGAAGTCAAACCTTGCCGTTAAAAATTAATCTTTAGCCAGTGTCTAAATATACATAGCCATGTCCTTGTTCCATTTGCCAACAGCCCAGGTTCCAGTCGTAGGCTGCCCTAGACGCACGATTTTCCCAGGAGGTAATGCAACGTTCTCTCCTCTTTCTCAAGCAAGGTTTACAATATTTCTCAAGCATTGCAATATTTTATTCTGTTCCTTTATTTATCAGATTTAGAGGCTGCTTATCCATTCGCAGAGCGACTCTGGACAATGTACAATTGAAAACATTTTCCATGTAAATATGGAAACCATGTAAATATCATATATCAATAACAGGAATGTATTAAAGTTAAAAGTTGAGGGGCCTTCAAGGCAGCTAGCCAACCCCTCTCCAAGTCAGGCCCAAGCAAGCCAGGTCTTCAAAGGGTGGATATTTTGCTTATGTATGCTTTATTTATCTATTATTTAAATTTGTATCCCGCCTTTCTTCCCCAGTCAGGGGGAACATTTTCCTTTAACTGGAATCTTACCTTATAAAAAGTTTATTCTATAAAAGGCAAGATCTGTCATGTCTATACTTTCAATTCATGCACATAATGTTTAAAATGACACACAGCGCTGTGTTAAATTGAAAGCCAGCTTCTATCTGGGCCTATTAAAAATAGCCACCACAAAAGGCTTGGCGGGATTTCCATGGCCTTTAGAGAGATTAAGAAAATGCTGGCAGAATCCCTTTCTCGAAGCCGGGAGGAAAAAATGTTAATGCTTGGCCTGCAAGTTTACGGCAAAACTCAACTATTTTCTCACACAGCTCTAATCTTTGAAAGAAGCATTCATAGAAGGAGTTGGCGTTTTGGCCACAAACTATAGTAGGAGCGGAACAAAAAGGCAGTTTTAAAATAGTCTGTGAAATCCCCAAAAGGGGGGAGGTCCAATGTCCTTGAGCAATGAAGCTGAAGTGATGATGAAGATAAGGTAACGTTACTACCTTCCTCACGCAGAACCTTTGGGCTGGGCCAGAAGGGCTTCCTCAGGCTCAGAATTAGGCTAAGCTTCTCATCTCTGGAGGATGCAGCTCTCCCGCACAAAGCTTTTCTTGGCTCTCTTCTCTGCTGGTACTTGGTGTGTCCTTCACTCTGCATGTGGAAATCACAGCAGAACTTCCAACGTGAGGTCGAAGTCAACCCTGGTCCCTTGGGATGAGCGGCTGACATTCTTGGCACCAGGACCTGGATAAACATTGGGAGCTTTCCCAGCTGTTGCAGAGCTGCAACATGAAAGCCAACTGAGCCTCCGTGGATCAATGGGCCTTTAGGGCGTTTCCCTAAGATCTTAGTCGTCTGAGCTCCTTCCTGCTGCAGTGGTGCAGTTGATTGCAGAAAGGGACTGCAGAGGGCCCCCTTGCAAGAGACCCCAAGCAATGCAGCTCGTCTTCCACAAGCATCAAAAGGGACCCCTTATTGCTTGTGGAAGAGCGGCATTGCTTGGGGGGTCTCTTGCACGGGGGGGCGCTCTGCAGGGGGGTAGGAAAGATGCTCGTCCCACTCCTGTATTCCCTCCCTTGGGTCTGGGGTAACAGGACTGAAAGGAAACCATTCCTAAAATAACTCACGACTTGATGCAAGTTTCTTCCGGTGGTGGCCGAATGGAAATTGTAGACGAAGGCAAGGAGATGACGGCCTTGATTAAACCAGCAATCACGGGTGAACGCAGTCTTTTTCCTGAGATGTCTAATTAAAACTAAAGGCTCCCTCAAGCCACCTTTGATTTCTGGTGGCTGTTTAACTGTGGCAGTAAAGGTTGTTAAAGTAAATGGGCTAAAACCCATTTAACAACTGTCTCCCTTAGCAACAGAAGTGTTGGGCTCAGTGGTGGTTGTATGTTGAGAACTACCTGTATGCATCGTTGCCTGTTTTCCAGGCTTGGGATGCTAAGTTATTATATGGCACTTGGCCAGGTTGTAATCAAGCCATGCCTTCTGTTGCATACACGGAGCAACGTTGCATTCCTTAATGTGAACCCACCAAACAGCAATATTGATACGACACAATTAAAAAAAGGGGCATCCCGGGGGCAGCAATCTGAGGCCGCTTTCCTGTTTCAGAGCCCAAAAAATCCCTGGAGAAAACGGGAGGTTCCCTTCTTGGCTCCCTCCCCGGAGAACAGGTGGTCCCTTGCCTCTCCCAAGAACGCAAATGGGATGTGCAGAAGGAGGAAGAGGATCCAGGTAAGAAGGTGGGCTGGTGAAAGGTGCCGCGGGGATCCTCTGGTGAGCCGATAGGACCCCCTTCCTTTGTTTCTCCGTAGCTTCATCCGCTGCAGGGATCCGGTCAATTATGAAGAAGAAGGAAGAAGCTACAGAAACGCTGACCAGCAAGAAGAGCCTCCAGTTTGTGGGTGTCAACGGAGGGTAAATCTCAGGTTCAGAGCAAAACCAAAGAAAATGGGGAGCTCCCAGTTCCTTAATTGAGGGAGCAGGGCACGCAGGTCCACAGCAACAGACTCTTAATCGTGTTTGCTTCCGTAATCTTTAATTCGGAGTTCAGAGAAGCAATATACCATCTTCACCTCAACGAAACGCAACAACTGAACACTTTTATCAGAGTTTGCCTAGGATTCCTATCCTAATCTATCACTGGGGTGGGGGAAGCTCCACTTACCCTTTGCTGCCTTTATTGTAAGTTGCCCTTCGTACCAGGACAGGTTTCCATGGTCCCCTTGTGGCCTGCAAGATCCCAACTCACCTGGCACCTCTGCAGTCCTCCATTTTGAAGGGCAGTGGTGACCCACAGCCAGGGTTTGCCGTAGGGTCTCTCTGTTCCGAAGAGAACCTGGAGAACCTTCTCGGGCTTCTTCTTTGGGCTTGTTTCTCAGTCCTGTGTTGTTCCAGGTACGAGTCCACCTCCTCCGAGGACTCCAGCACAGCGGAGAACATCTCGGACAACGAGAGCACGGAGAGTGAATACCACGAGGCAAGTGAGGGCCTCCCTGCCAGGCAGGGGGTTGTGGCTGAAGCGCCGAGGCTTTCTGGAATAACCGCGGATACATTGCACCCTGGAGTCCCTGTCGAGGTGGGGAGAATAACCCCAGCAGAAGGTCCCAGCAAGGAACCAGCAGGCAAAACTGGGTAATCAACTGTTTGGACATCTTCAGAGTCTGCACTATGCACCGTAGCCCTTAATTCCACTCCTCAACTCTTTAAAAGTTGACCCCCACCTATCGTCACACATTCAGATTAACAGAGTTGGAAGGGGACCTACTTTCCTGACCCCAAACTCCCCCCCCCAAAACAACCCTGCTGAAATTGCACTATTGTTATTTGATACTAGGATATGGGAGCATCGCAAAACGGCCCTTCCTTGCTTTACCCAGCGCCCAGTCCTGGAAACAGTTTTAGAGTTCTTCTTGAGTAAAATAACTCTCGCCATGCCTTGTATTGTAAAGGCGGTAACAGTGGTTGCACACAACCATCCCTGAATTATGACCCTGAACTAGCACAAGACGGAAAAATTCACTGTAAATTCTCTCTATTCATTTTCCCTCTCGGGGAAACTTCCTAATGCAATGCTTAACCATGGTTTAGGACTATTGCTCTATGTAATCTTGGACACACACTTGGTTGATACATGATTCCCTCGTTTTCCTCCCCTTTCCCCTTGATTCATAGCACACTTCCCATGAATGAATAAACAAGCTGACCACCAAGTGAATTAGAAATGCTGACTGGTTTTAAAATAAACCTTTTTTTTCTTAAAATGGGATCTGATGGTCAGACCAGTCAATCCCTGCCCTGTTCTTGGCAAGGGTTTTTCAGGGGGGGGGGTTGCCATTCCCCCTTTTCTGGAGCTGGGAGAGTGGACTGGCAGGAGCTCAAATGTCCCCCTTTTCCCCCCCTTCTTTCAACTACCAGGTTGGGTCTCAGCAAGGAGGCGCTTTCAGCTTGTGCAGTTCTTCAGAAATACTTGGAGGGTTCGAATCCACAAATGGATGGAGAGACGGTATATACATTCATTTCTTCTTCTTTTTTTTTTTTGTAATAAGTTTTTATTTTATTTTATAGCATACAAAAATTCCAATTTCAATTGAACAGTGTGTTGTCTGGGTACAAATCATTTTTGGAAATAACAATCAGGGTATTTACAACAATACTCATTGCATTCATATCCATTATGTTAATGTTAATAACTATAATAATTGTACTATTTGTTTAACCGAGTTAACGTATCTTCCTTATGTCACTAATCCTTTCGTATATTTCCCTGTTTCTAGCTCCTGTTTTTGTCAGCTAACCGTTGATAAAATAAGTCCCAAGTCAAAAAATACTCAGTTTCTTCCTTATAAATGTATAAATACATTTATTTCTAAAGTTGGGGTGGGTATATAGATAAAATAGCATCTGTTGATAGCCTGCCAGAAGATAATAAGCCGTGGAAATATTGACAAATATTGAAAGAACATTCAGCCAAGAAGATGGCACGCAAAAATGGGCCCTAACAATTTCTTACCTTCCTCTCCTGTTATTTCTTTTCCTGATATGCACCCCGGCAGAAATTAGCCTATACCTCAATGCTCCACTATTGGCTCAAGCTTTCCTGCCACAAAGAAGCCGATCCAGATTCGATCTCGCGCCACTTGACGGATTTCCGGGCTGTTTCCCCGCAGTTGCTAGAATTCATCATCAACATGGCGGACGCCAACGGCAACACGGCCCTGCATTACACCGTCTCCCATTCCAACTTCCCCCTGGTTGCAAAGCTGCTTGAAACTGGTAGGTGGAGGGGCAGAGGAAAGGGAGGGGGCCCTTGGTCAGAACAGCCCGGCCATAACCCTCCAGGGTGGTCCCTTTCCCGGGGGCACCACTTGGAGGTCTAGAGCCTCGGGCGACTTTAAAGCCCCAGGGGCCAAGAGTGCGAAGGCAGCGCCACCTTAGGCTGGTGGGGACACTTTGCATTCTGAGAGTGTGTTGGGTTGCTCTCGTGGACCAAATGATTTGCCAACTTAAAAAATAATTCCTATGGATTATTTGACAGAGTTGCCACATTGACATAACCAACCTGCAGAGATTGCTTCCTATGCTGTTTTTAAACCCCCCAGGAAGGTTTCTCCTCTCGTAATTTGACGCTGACCCCCATCCCCAACCAGGGTAGATGGGGCAGACATCCAGCCAAACCCTGCCTTTCGTCCTCTCTAACCTTTGTTTTCTGGAAAGCCCATGGATCAGTCTTGGATCCAAGGGCTTCTTTTGAAATGAATATGAAGCAATTGGTTGGCATTTTGGCTCACCGCGTATTTGCTTTTCTCTTCGTGTTTTAAATTAGGAGAACCTTCTTTTAAAAAAGTTAAAGGATGCAGAGAACCTGTTACGAACCAAGGAACCTTCTGCAGGCCCCCTGTGGCGTGTACTGGCTTCCCATTAAGGCTTGGGCTTGGGTTGATTTGAGTCCAGCATCCTCCATCCTCCCATGGAATTCAGATTCGAACTTAGCACTGACAATCTCCCCGTGAAGTTGTTGCTAGTTGCGAAGTTGTGTCTGACCCATTTGCGACCCCATGGACCATGTTCCTCCAGGCCAATGTAAACGTTTAAGGCTGAATGTCCCAGTTCAAAGCCAAAAGCTCTGGCCACAGCAGCACAGCCGTCTACCAGGGAGAGCCTGGAGGGCTGGGACTTTGGCAACAAAGGGTTAGGTCTAACGCGAGGAGGGAGGATTTTTTCCAAAAGCAGTACAAGTAGGTCTTCATCCCTGGAAGGTTTTAAGAGGAGACTAGACAGCCACCTGTCTGAAATTGTATAGGTTCTCCTGCTTCAGCTGAAGAATCTCCAAGCTCCCTTCCAGCTCTATTCTGATTGATTGATGTCTAGAAGATGGTCTTAAGGCCAAACTATTTGGGAAACCCAGAGGAACGATGTAGGGTTATGTCAGGAGGATACTATTCCCAGCATACTGCCTCCTGACATAGCCCTGCACCTTTGCATATTTCTCTGATGTTACCAATTGTTTGGTATATATATGAAGTGTACTATCGTATTTGATCTTCCTTAAAATTGATGTTTACCATCTTTGGGTTCAAAATAGGGGTCTCATAGATTTTTGACCAAAGAAAGGCAGATAATAGTGGACTCTCTCCAGTAACTCCCCTGTTTAGGATATCTCTTTCCTTAGAGGCATTATAAACAAATTTTACCACTGCTTCCCAGAGCTCGCTTGAAATCGTGGAACCCACAATATTCAAATATTTATTTAGATTGTGTTATTAATGTTTTTATTGTTAATTTTAACTGTGTATCATTTTTTATATATTGTTGTGCGCTGCTTTGTGTTCCTCTTGACCGGGGAAGAAAGGCGGGATGTAAATGTAAATAATAAATAAAATATTTATTTCGAGGAGGGCGACGCTTTCTAATACCGTCTTGTTGTTCTAGGTTTGTGTCACGTGGACCAGCAGAACAAAGCTGGCTACACAGCCATCATGCTCACCGCGCTGGCTGCCTCCCAGACAGAGAGAGACATGGAGACGATTAAGCAGCTGCTGAAAAGGGGCGACGTCAATGCCAAGGCCAGCCAGGTATTAAAATTACCAATGGATTCTTGTAAAATTGGAAGAGCCATAATGAGGATGAGGATGATGGGGGCAATCAGAAAGTAGCAATCGTACTCTCACACCAGTACCTGGGCATTGTTCAGAATCGTTTACAATGCTGTTAACTGGCTGCAATAGATACACAAAGTCTTAAAAGAGTTGGAGTTCAGTATTTTAGATTGTTCTTAATACAGGTGGTTCTTAAGAGCCAGGCACGGCAACAGGCTCTTCCCCTACTCTGCGTTTGGCTGCCTCTTAACTCCTTTGGTCTCCACTCCTGCAGGCTGGGCAGACAGCACTGATGTTAGCGGTCAGCCATGGGCGCCTCGAGATGGTGCGTGCCTTGTTAGCAAGCGCCGCGGATGTCAACCTGCAAGACGACGACGGCTCCACGGCCCTGATGTGTGCCTGTGAACACGGCCATGCCGAGATTGTCCGGCTGCTGTTGGCCACCCCTGAGTGTGACGTTGCCCAGGCAGACCACGTAAGTCCTGCTTATGCGGCTGCTGTTGGGTTTGTTACGTAGCCTTCCATCTCAGGGCCCAGAGCAAAAACTCTGCACGATGGAGTTCGTTCTGTTCCCCAGGAAAATGAGAAGTCTTACTAGTAGCTATTTCTCATAATTGAATCCCTGCAGCTCAATCTTAGGAAAGAAAGAGGGAAGGAGGCAGGGCAGACTGGGAATAAAACCATCAAATTCTTTCACATTTGACTATTAAATTCAAGTAATTCTACCCTAACATTCCACACACACACCAACCTCCTTGGCCTTACGTTTGGCTGAGCGTCCCACTGTCATTCCCCATAGTTTCCCCATTATCTAAGAAAATGAGAATTGTGTAGTTGATCAGACCCTCTGTGCACGTTGCCAACCATTCTCCTTCCAAGAAAAAGAAATCAGACAGTTGTTTATAAAGATGGTGGAGGGGATGATTCCCTTGTCTTTGGGGTGAACATTAAGAATAAAATGGGCATCCATAAATCAAGATCAATCGATCGATCATTGTCCCAGTAAACACTGTTGGAGAATGGTAATTTGATTTATTTGTTGCATTAATACTCCTTGGTCAGGGAGCTCAAGATGGCATACAGAGGGGGTATTTCCTAATTTTACCTCCATAATCACAATCTTGTCAGGTAGATTGAGTGAGAGGAAATGATTGGCTTGGAGTCACCCAACGATGGTATAGATCCTGGTCTCTCTGATGCAAGTCTAATACCATACCTGAACTACTAACCTGTATTAATGTCCAAAGATCTGTGTGGCTCAGTCCCAGGTAGCATTTCCTAGAATTCCAGGAAGTGGGAGGTCAAACCAAAGCAGTGACCCCCATAAGCCCCACCATCCCTGCAGCCATGCATGTATCTTCTTGCCTTCTTCTGTAGGATGGCAGCACGGCGCTCTCCATCGCCCTCGAAGCAGGACAGAATGACATTGCCCTCATGCTCTATGCTCACTTGAACATTGCCAAAGCCGGATCACTGGTGAGTGGCTCCCTATAATTGCAAAAGCCGCCGTCATAAAAATTACGCGTAGGCCATTTTCTCTTGAAATCCAGGAAACGTCAAGCAGATGTTCCTAGGAGATGGCTATCCGGTTTTTCTTTAAGCATCTCTGTCGAAGGCTGTAGGGAATGGGCTCTTCTGGTCTTCCTAGTTTTCAACCAAAATCTCTATCTTGTCATTGAAGCCCATTAGAGCATGGGTGATAGTGCTGGGAAGAGTGAATTTTTCTCTTAAGCTTTGCTCGTAGAACTATTTCCCTCCCACAACCCTAACCATAGTTGGTGATGGTCTCCTTCATTTGGTCTACAGCCCTTTGAACCCCAAAGATAACACAGTTCCAAAGAAAAACAGGCTTCAGGCAGAACAAACTTCTTACGACCCAAAAATGATTCTAGGAGTGCGATTGCAGTTTGATGCAGTCTTAACGCATGAAGCTAGAAGACCACAAATACATCTTGGTCGGCTGGGGGACCTTGGGCCAATCTCTTTCTCTGTGGAGGAGAAGGGGGCAAATCACTCCTGCAAAGTCTTGTCAAGTAATCTGCAGGGACACGGATCCAGACGGTTTCTGAGAATGGGACATGATTGAAAGGAAGGGGGAAAAATATATTAGGTGGCCCTAATGTAGCATTAATGTAATATTCATGTTTGCAGTATAAGCACAACCGGGGCAGAACAGGGACAACATAATTCAGAGTCCCTGAGGGAGACTGACATGCATTTGGTGATGATATCAGAGGAGGGGTAACTTTTCTGTGGATTCAGGGTGTTTTTTTAAATGTTGGTTGATGTTTGAGAACTGCAAGAATTGTAGCTGTGATGCTATGACATCACTAAGAAGATGGATCTGGTTTTTTTCACCTCCATTTTGGAGAGTTTAACATACCCTGCTTTGGTGAACATCTGGCGAGAATCTGCTTCCCTGACAATTGCCCAGAGTTTTCAGTGAAGTGACGTGGGAGGCTGGGCACCTGCAACTGATCAAGAGAACTCTAAGATCTTATTGAATCCACTTGGCCAAAGGCCCTCGGGGCAAGGGGTTCATCCGCCTGTGTCCCCATATTCCAGTCTTCAAATTGAATGTGATCATAATCCAGCCCGAATGGCTGCTGGCTCGACGTGGTGTGGAAAGTGAGCCAGGGGTCTGCGCCTACGGATTCCCACAGAGGGTTGGGTTTGTGGTAGCTGGGAAAGGCTGGTTAAAAATGATAGGCTAAAATGAGGTTGGAAAAGTCTGCGTCTTCCATTAAGAAACAATAATTTCTTTTTTCCAGAATACCTTGGAGCAGCTGGAGCCTGAAAATGCAGATACAGCAGTCAGCGATCCCCTGTAACCCCAAGCAAGATGATATTGTTATCCAAAGGTTTTCTTACTTCTGCTTGGAAACGGGGCGGTCTGGACGAAGGAAATATATACCTACAAAGCCACACGCGCTGCCAACGTATGCCATTCCCTAGAAATGCTCCCGCCCTTCGCTTCTCTCCCTGCCTTCATCAGCTGAGACCCCACCACCCCCTCGGCCCCGAGGGAAGCGGGGTCAGCCTTCCAGCGCAACGGACTTTGTGAGCGTCCTTTCGACAGCGTGGGGCCATGTGTTATGCGTGACGGCTGCAGTCATGTCAGATAGCGAGCCAAAGGGAAGATTGGAGGCCTCTGGATGTTGCTATGGCTTTTCTGCTTCATCCAAACTAATGTCTATCTTTTTTTATCCCAATTATTCAAGAAGCAAGAGACACCGCAGGGCGTAGGAGGAGGCCAAGAGGGACAATTGCAGTTCTCCTCTGCATCCCAAAGTAGTTTGACTGAGATCCACAGGCCTCACTGCTAAGTTCAAACGTCTCCATACTTCCTTCTAATTATCAATAAGAAGATGCAAAAACTGTCCCATCCGCGCCCACATCTCCACGTTTTTACTTCTTCTGTGCATTCCTCAGCCGATTTCCCGCCAAAAATGACAGTTTGCTGTGAGGGGAACTGCAAAGCCTCGAAAGACCTGTGAAGTTTAATTTTTGAGCGCAATGTGATAGCAGGTCAATCGTGAGAGATGCTGGCTTGATCCAGGGAGGAAAAAAAATCATCGTGCCCATCCGAAAGCTCCAGGGCTTCAAAAGGGAAAAATTAGCATTAGAGTAGCTGAGATTGACCAACGCTGAGTGGAAAATAAATCCGAATTGAGGCCCCAATGGAGCTAATTCTTGAGCACTAAAAAGTTGCCAAGACCTTGATTGGTTTGACCCAGCAGACTTCAGATCTATGTCTCTCTATGAGCTTCCTTTGCTCCTCTTCATCTAGGAATCTGAAGTGCGCGGCAGTGGCCAAAAAAAAAGTCTGTGCAATCCTAGGCTGCATTAATAGAGGGATAGAATCAAGATCAGGTGAAGTGTTAGGGTTAGCCTTGATAAGACCACACTTGGAGTACTGCACCCAATTCTGGTCCCCACCCTATAAAAAAAGTGGTTGAGACTATGGGAAGAGTGCAGAGAAGAAACACAAGGATGATTAAGAGGGCTGGAGGCAAAAGCATACGAAGACCAGTTGCAGGAATTGGATAGGTCCAGTCTAGAAAAAAGAAGGATGAGGGGAGACATGATAGCAACCTTCCAATATTTGAGGGGCTCCTACAAAGACGAGGGAGTCAAAGGCAAGACAAGAAGCAATGGATGGAAACCAACCAAGGAGAGAAGCATCCTAGAACCAAGGAGAACTTTCCTGATGGTGAGAGCGATCCATCGGTGGAATGGCTTGCCTTCAAAAGTTGTGGGTGCTCCATCTCTGGAGGCTTTCAAAAAGGGACTGGACAGACCTTTGTCTGAAATGGCATAAGGTCTTCTGCTCGAGCAAGGGCTGGACCAGAAGGGCTCAAAGCCCCTTCCCACTCTTGTTATCCTACGCTATATCCCAGCAAAGAGGGGAAAGTATTTTAAAGAGGCCAATGAAGGAGGGTCTCTCTAAATCAGCTCCACAGAGGATAGATAACTCCTTTCACTTTCTATTTGAAAGCTATGGGAATTCTGTATTTAATTTACATTGGGATAATTTTTTGAAATCCCTAACCTTGTGTGAAGCAGAAATTATTATTATTTTATTACAGGGCAAAATCACAAAACAACCAGCGTTTAAATAGATCTAAGATAAGTATTTGACACCGAATTTTAAGATTTTATAAATTTGTGAATATATTTGTGTGATAAATGTGTCACTGCTCATACGAGTCATAAAAAAATCATGGAACAAATATATGCTCTATGCATAACAAGTACACCCCCACTCCCAAGCTCTTTTGGCTTTAGACTTTTTATATATATATAAAATAAAGGTAGAGTTGTGCAAGGATGCTTACACAGCTCTTATTTATTTGAACTAAGTTTGCACAGGAATTTTTTTCCCAGTAAATTGGACTCTTAGCCTAAAATAAAGACTATCCTGGCTCTGTTCAGTCAGATTTACTGAAACTGAACAGTTTTGATGCAAGAACAATATGTAATTGATGTTATTTGCCCAACTATTGAAATCAATATTAGAAGTTAGGCAAATCCATCCCTTGTTGAAAGAATCAAGCTGATTAGTGGATGAAAATTCATATCCCATTGGCTTTGCAAGGCTAAAAGTCCTCTGCACGTCATTCTTTGTGTATCAGATGCCAAAGTTTAGTCTCCTAGCAAGAAGTATAAACAACAAGATGAGCAGTAAAGGTTTTTGTAATGGCTATTCATGTGAAGTAATAAAGGGCAAACCTCATTTTTATATCGATAGATAGTAACACACACCAAGAAAGTGATTATCCGTAAATTATTCCAATGCAAATTAGTTTACGTCCAAAGTGTAGGAAGGAGGCTGAGCTGCAAATCAATCTGGCTGACACTTTGCACAATTTGTATCCTCCTTTGTGTAAAGTATTAGAAACAAGTTGGGGTGTGTTGGAAGTTGGCTGGTTTATCGGTGACTCTGAATGCCTAAACGGTACAAGGATTTCTTAACCTCCATCACCTGCTGCTGCTGCTGCTTTGAAGCAGGATTTTAAAAGCAATATAACTTCCGAAATGCACAAGTTTAGGAGTGAATCTAAATATTGTATTTGAGATATTGCTTTATAGACATGTACTCTTTTATATTTTCTATACGGTATTTTCTATGCATTTAAATGAACTCGATGCCATTTATATACACCACATAATAAAAAATAGGATAGAGAACCGTCTTTGCTTCTCGATTATGTGAGGGGGAAAACCCTGTAGGAACAATTGTCGTGCATTTTCTTTCTTTCCATCAGAAATAAAACCCATCTAAGTTCAGATTTCTACCAAATGTCTATTGATGGAGCAGAGATGTAATTCTTCCAGTTGCCCCCCCACTTCTGTTCCCCTCCCCTCCTTCTGCTGATCTGAGTCCTTGGAAGAGAGAGAGAGAGCGCGGAGGAAGAGATGCGTCTGGTCCCAAGAAAACTTTCTGCGCCTTCAATTGGGCCATGGGCCCGCGTGCATTCATGCCTTTCAATGATGCAGGGGGGG
>JANHGC010005198.1:15881-26914 GCA_027560395.1 Boaedon fuliginosus | reverse complement strand
AAATGAGGACCCAGATTGTTTGGGGGCAATAAGCAGACTCTGTAACTGCTTGGGGAGTGTTGTAAAGCTCTGATAAGTAGTAGATAACATCTGAGTGCCATTGCTATCCGTGTTGTAAGCCGCCCAGAGTCCTTTGGGAATTGGGCGGCATAAAAATGTAATAAATAAATGTAATAAATAAAAAAGGAAATTATTAATGTCAATTTATTTTTTGAAATGAGTTATATTAAGATATTTTTAGATAGAGAAGGACTATATTGAATGATGGCTATATATAATTGAGCAGAATGAAGTAGGTCACTCCCAACTTCCTGAAGGACCCCAAAGGGACAACCCCAAACACAACAGCAGCTCTTCTCCTGCATTTTCCTGGGAAGCCCACCAATTTTAGTGGTGTCTGAAGCAACTGGGAGTCCATTTATCATTACTGCCATAAAATCTTCATGTAGCCTGACTGATAGACTAAAAAGGACAGTTAAAACAACAGTCATCTTTCCATTAGTACTTTCCTCCTCTCCCCTTGAGCTCCCACCTGTCAAGAGAGGCTCAGGGAAGCCCCCAAACATCTGGATAATTTTAACATCTCTGCTTGTCTGCATACCCTCTTTAATAACTTCATCTATCTTGCTTCCAAGCTAAAGCACACCCAAAAGGATTTGCTCACCACACGGGGAGGGATGGCCAGTCCATTTCACCAAGTTTCGCTTAATCAGAGAAAAATCTACTTGAAGCGTGTTCAAGGCAGTGAGATTTGTTTTTAATCCCACACTGTTCAGGTTAATTAGGTAGATAATGACTATCATGGTTCCAACTAGCCTGGGCCTGCTTGGAAAAAAAAAAGTTTGCCTGAGGAAGGTGCATCGGTAGGGTTTTCTCACCTGGCCCTGGGGGGCTGCAGAGATGCGACTTCACGAGATCGTTAGAAAAATGTATTTGTTCATCTGTCATACTTCAAAACGACTTGGAAAGTTAGCTGATGGTCCCAGCTGCAGAATTTAACTCAGGATGGGGATGTTTTCTTGAAGGGTAAATATCTGGAAGAGTTGGAGTTACCTCCTTCAGAATCCATGCATCAATTGAGGCACATCTATTGTACGATGTCCCCTCTGATTCAGACCAAGGTCTTCTGAGACACTCTCCAACAAAATGGATATCAATGCAACTTTATCAAAAAGTTCCTGGCCACTCAACCCAACCCAACCCAACCAACATAAACCCTAAAAATAATTGCAGTGTCTTACATCAAGAATATCTCAGAAACCACCAACAGACTACTACAACCACATGGAATCAGCTTAGCACCCAAGCCAACTGAAGCCCTTCAAAACATCCTAAGCAAACCAAAAGACCCAGCAACCCCAGAAGCAAAAACAAGAGACATCTACAACATACAATGTAAGAACTGCAACAACCACTATGTAGGACAAAGAGGCAGAAGACTGGCAGAATGCATCCAGGGATGGGTTTCTGAACCGGTTCGCCTAATTGCAGGGTAGGCTGAACCGGAAAGAATATCATAGTTCAGTCTATTCACCTGTCCTGTTGCAGAAGCGCCGGCTGAGCAAGGTATGCTCTGACGCGGCACATTGGGCTCCGCGATCTCGCAGCCAGTTGAAACATGCTGCCTGCGAGACAATGGGGGAGTGGATTCGGCGGTGTGTGGCCTGGCGGCCAGTTTTAACTGGCTGCGAGATTGTGCCGCGTCAGATCGTTCCGTGCGGAGCCAGCGCTTCTGGAACGGACAGGTGAATAGACTGAACTATGATATTCTTTCCGGTTCAGCCAACCCTGCAATTAGGCATAATGATTTAGAAACCCATCCCTCCATTGCCTCGCAGGAGGCGTGTTTTAACTGGCTGTGAGATTACGAAGTCCAATGTTCCGCATCAGAGCATACCTTGCTCAGCTGGCACTTCTGCAACGGGACAGGTGAACGGAGTCAATAATGATATTCCTTCCGGTTCAGCGCAACCCTGTTATTATGTGAACCGGTTAGGAAACCAACCCTGGTTATGACCATTTTTCACATGTCCGTTGAAGTATCCCCATGGCTACCTATACTGAACTTTTCTGCTCCAGAGCCTGTGTTAGATCAGGCTATTCCCAGAGTAATTCAAATAATTTTTCAAAAGACTTGATCCTGTCTTGATAATGGATACCTGGCCTTTGCACACCCGTGTATTCCCCTTTCTGATATCGTTGAGGTGATTACAATAGGTTCTGGTGTTAGATTCCCAATTTAAAGTGAATGGAATGACTCAAATCCAAGGTTAGCTCATTTCAAAGGCTTTTGAAAGATAAAAGACAGAAAAATAAAATGGAAAATCTAGAAGAAAGTAAAAAAAATAAAATAAACGAACTCCATTTCTCCAAAGCATTTAGCACAGCACGCCACATTTCACATCTTTTGTTCTCCTCTTTTGAGGATTTTTAATTCCAAATTAACTCCCTGCAATTAAATTAATAATGCAAGAGTAACATATTTGCAAGTTAATATGTTTTCATACATATATTTAGGGTCAGTCCTTCGATTAAATGAAATAGTGTTTCGTCGTAATAAGATGAAAAGGAAAGAAGTAATTAAATTTCTTCCAGTCCACAGTTTGACATTGGAATGCCAATAGAAACAAGGATTCAGATTCTTACTTATTATACATTATTGATTACAATTTCCCTGTTATGAGTCTATGCCTGTTTTCATATGCAGGAGTTTTTATCTTTGAAACAGAAATATTATTGAATGCTCTCCTACTTTAAGGCATGATTGCTCACCATTTTTTACTCTGATACATATCTGAGAAACAGGAAAAATTCCAGAACATAATTGAAAAGCAAATTATTTATAGAGACTATCATTAACTATTTGATGAGTCTTTTGCTGGCAATTTTTACTGCTCCTGTTGACTTAGATCAATGGTGAGCAATTTCTCAAAGGGTCTGCTTATGATAGATGGATAGGAAACCAGGATTGAGTAGAATGAGAGTAAAAGGGACTTCTATTTGGGCCTTGAATCCTCCTTTCTCTTTTCTTTTACTAGTAAAATAGGGATTTAATGTGTTAATTTCCCCTTCTAATTTTGGTAACCAAATCAAGTTAAGTTTGTTAATATTTAACAATATTATTTATTTATTTAGTCATTTACTAAAGCATTTATATTTATATTATATCTTATAAAATAAATTATATATATTTAATAGAAATCTGTATTGAATGTATATTTACTTTGGTAGGCATTTCTCCAAGCACATTTATTACTTTATTAATACGTTAGGAGAGCTCTTGAGGAGACATGATAGCAGTGTTCCAATATATGAGGGGCTCCTACAAAGATGAGGGAGTCAAACTATTTTCCAAAGTACTAAAAAGCAAGACAGTAAACGATGGATGGAAACTAACCAAGGAGAGAAGCAACCTAGAACTAAGGAGAAAATTCCTAACGGGAAGAGCAGTCAACCAGAGGAACAGCTTGCCTTCAGAAGTTGTGAAAGCTGAAGGCTTTCAAAAAGAGACTGGACAGCCATTTGTCTGAAATGGTATAGGCTTTCCTGCTTGAGCCGGGGGTTGGACTAGAAGACCTCCAAAGTCCCTTCAAAATCTATTATTCGATATCTTCAACTGTATATCTTTTTTTTTTGTAATTGGAAATTCATAACCTAAAGCAATGAATTTCTGTATATTACATCTTCAGATACGTTTAGCTTTTTATAGATGATCCTTAATATACTTCTTTTAAAAATTGTTTCAACAGAAAATTGCAAATCGGAAGTGATAACTAAGTTTTAGTTCAATTTTAAGCTGTTGGCATTCAAATGTCATTTAACTATTTTTTTTTTCCTGCATCCTATCTTCCCCCAGTGAACTGATGGGGAATCCTTTTCAAATAATCCAGATACAAATTAGGGTCATAAATCCAAGTCAAACTGAATGGGGTAGCCAACAAATAAATGGGAGAGGATTGAAAGGTTGATAGCAGTAGGGAGAAAATTACAAAAGGTATTTTTTTTTTAATTTTTATATTATAGAATATAATAAAAAATAAACTCTTGAGGGCTCTGTGAGAAAAGTTTGAATGTGGCTTACAAAGTATCTTCCATTATGATAGTCAAGGTCAGTGATAAAATATTTCTTTATCGAAAGTCATCTTGTTGCTTTTCTCCACAGTCTCATTTTGCTGATATTCTCTGTTCATATTTTCTAAGAGGTTCTGTGAGTCTCTGCAGATTGTTATAAACATTTTTTATAAATTAAAATATTATTTTTACTTATAAAATAGATATTTTTATAAATACATTTGATATTACAAGCGGAAACGTGGCTTTCTGCTGTTTGAGTTTAAAATGGAAATTTCCAATGATGGAAAGCAAAAGTTCAACCTATCATAATTTTCTAAAAATCAGAGTTGAGCAGATTCCATTAGAGGTATAGAATAATGCCCAAGAGCACTATAATGCTTTGTTATGGTCCATTGAGTCAACCCTTATTCCTGCTGATCTGAGAACAAATCTCTGCTGTTATACTGGCAATATTTTTGGAACTGGTTTGTCAGTATACTTTTTTTTTTCCAGGCTGAGAGCAAGTGATAGTCCCAAAGCCCCCAGCTGGCTTTTCTGCCTAAGGTAGGACCAAAATTTACAATTGTCCAGTTTTAAATCCAGTTCCTTTAACCACTACACCAATATAATTAAGAACTGCAGTTTTAAGGTTACTCAAAATCACTTCAAATACAATCAATATCCTGATCATTATAGAACACAAAAGACCCAGGCAATTTATAGATCGCAGTGTATTTTTGGCTTGATACAAAGTTTTGTATTTGTTTCGATTATTTGATTACTTATTTGGCTTTATCACTTGCCCTATCATCTACACTTAAAAGAAAATTCAATCGTTCTTTATAAAGCCGCAAGGCCTGTAGCAATGCTGGCAAGGACAATGAAGCACTTTTAAAATATCAATTCATTTATCATATACAGTATGTGCTTCCTTCCTTATTACAAACTATAATAACAAATATATAGCTGACAATACAAATTTCATGAGCCTTCCTGCTTCGAATTTTCATGCTGTACGTATTCCAGTCTATCGACTGTCAGACCGTAATATGCTTCTTATAATACATACAGTAAATATACAGATACTTGACATCATCTGTTAATATGTTCTTCATATACAACATTTCAAAGATGAAATGCCAGGGCACAAGGAAGACATTGAACCTTTCAAGACAGCCGTACAACCATGATATTAAGTAAGTAGGTAACGTTATTGCTGTAAACAAAAGTCATAACAAATGGGACCATGATATTAAACTTTTAAAAATTTCCAAGGATCTAATAATTTATGTAACTAAGGGTTCCACTTAGTTACAAAATGGGATCTAGAAAGGAAATACCATTCCTTTCGGTCAAGGCTGTAATTTGGGTATTGTTATACTTTTATTATTATTAAAAAACAAGGCTATTGTGAAATAGTTGTGTGTGAAAAATTTTCTTCTTCATAAACTCCTGTGTAGAATCAGTTGGTTGAAACTGTCTAGATGGGACCCTTATTAACCACTGGATTTCACTGTAATTCAAAGTCTACTGTACTCTTCTTAGCAATGTATACCAAAAGGGCATATTTAATACAAATATGTTTTGAAGAACTTTGCATTTAAACAACTACTTTGGAGACATGGCTGTAGGTTGAAGACAAAGTTGATTGTGAAATTGAGTGGAGCAAGGGTTCAAATCACACTAGTTAAATAAGCTGACCCCAGAGATAAATTTGTTGGTAAAACTGCTGGAGACCTCTACGTTACAAGAGTAGAAAATAGGGAAGCAAAAATCCCCATTGGTTTGCAATTCTCACACCTTCCCATCTCCATAGAGCAATTTGTCAGAAACCGCAGACATCATCATGAGGTTGTATGCTATTGATTCTAGGACCATATAAATGTTGCATGAGATGGAGCCATCTGACAAACCATTAGTCCCTCTAGCAAACCATAATGTGCTCTCCTCAGTAGATCTGATAGTCAGTGCTTCCTTCTAATTTATATTGACCCAAATCTTTTGCAAATAGCACAGGGCATAACCACAAGACCTTCTGCATTCAAGATCCTAAAGAGGCCCAACCAATTATACATCAGACTCTCTAATGAATTTATCAGATACTTTGCAATTGTTTTGACCTAGATTCCTGACAGTAAGGATTAGATTATTTTTTATCTTTGCAGCATATCATATATGGACTTTTGCTTTCAATGTGTATGCTTTTAAAAGAAGACATTTCCAGAAGGGATTAAATTTAAAGAAATACACAGACATTAGATTAAATCAGTGTTTCAGTGCTTTGTTTTGTTTTGTGTTTTGCTATCTTGCTACTGTTAGAAACTTGAGACATGCTACAGCCAGAAGGTTAGAGAATCCTTTTGATGTTTCCTGTTTAGCTCTCTGGAAAGCTGGTGAGACTATCAATCTGTGCAGGGTGATTTCACAGCTCAGCATGAGTGCGTCATGTGGGAAGATGAAACTAATGGTCCTTGTTTAAGTATCATAGGCAAAGCTCCAAAAAAGAAGGGTGTACGCCAATGAAGGGGCACAGGGGGATCACTATACAATAATTAAAATACAACACTCCTTGGGACAAAAAAAATGTTTCAAAGCCATTTGGCTTTGCTAGACATGTAGTGGAGACTTGTTTCCCTTATTTAGGGCTTTTAATTTTGAATGTTTTTGATGTTTCCAGTCCAGTTGAATCTGGCCTGCATAGTACTGTCTTTCAGTCACTGCATACATTCACAAATAATCATGAAGCTAGCCTCTAAATTGCAGCAAACCAATTGAATGTGAGACCCAACATTTCTACCCCATAATCAACATTTTCTCAGAATACTGTATTAAATTGTTTCTAAGAATTTAACAGCTTACTAAAAACAATACAAAACCATAACAAGATAAAAAGAGAACTATTAGTAAGTATTTTAATTGTAATTAGTGAAATGGGATATTATCTTCTAGGGCATTATCCAGAATCTGTTGAGAAGACAGCATTACATTTGCTGATAGGTAGATGACGATATGATACCTAAAGTAATAATCCTGAATTACAAACCTGAGCTATCAAAATTAAGGCTTATTTAATTTGATAGGATTTACTAAAATGTATAGAGAATTTTCTTTTATATGTAGTTGTTTTGCTACTGACCTCCCTTCCAACTCTTTTATTCTATGTTCTCTGCTTATAAATGGATCAATACTGTATATGTGTAAAGACTTCTACCCAAGTACCAACCCCACCTACTTTCTACACCAGTGGTTCTCAAAGTGGGCGGTACCACCCCCTAGTGGGCGTTGGAACAGTAAGGGGGCGTTGGAAGCTCCATGTTGAATTAAGGGGTGCCAGGAACCAATTGGTGGGCAGCAGAGGATTCAGCTGGTTCCCATGCTTGCGTGGTTGTTAGCAATGCATTGGTCAGAGCGGTACTGGCGCAACACATATTCCTCTCCTCTATGTCCTCACCATTACTCTGGGCTGGCCTAACCCCCAGCAGTGCCCTAGGCAAGGGGCGGGGCATTCCAGGGGCAGGGCTTGGGCAGCTCACCCCCCCTGGCCTGGGGTGGGGCTTGGCGGGGGGCATTAAGCATTCATTTTTTGGTAAAAGGAGGCGGTGAACCAACAAAGTTTGAGAAAGCTATTCTACACCTTTGAAACTTACAGCAGATATCTGGTATCAAATGCCATTCATTAGTGCTGAGCAAACTTTTAGAGTTTCTATTTGAAATGTGGAGATGGTCATATCACTTGAGAGGTTAACACAGGTATGCTTAGATAATTTTGTCTCTGCTTCCTTGGCTATAGAAGTACCCACTATTTCTGCACACATTGCTCAAAAGACCAAGAAAGGACCTAAAAATGATTGAACTAAGCCTTCAAAAGTTGTACCTTTCAATACTCTCAATTGCTTGATTATTTACTATTAGGACAAAACAGACAAGAGAATATCTTAACTTGCTGTACCAATATTTAATTGTGTTAAAACCAGAGACTAATCCAAAAAGAATGTAGCAAACATCACTACCTCAAAGGAAATGATAAACATTGCTTTGCATTTAAGTCAATTTGTACCTATGAGAGTTGGGAAAAGTCATCAGAACAAAATATTTTCTTTACTTTATAAAATGTGTGGCTGAAATTAGAAATGCCCTTCATATGTGTGGCAGTGAGAAACTGAGATTTAAAACAAAAAATGAGAACAGAAAGGAGACCCAAGATATTGTCACTAGAGGTTATCTAAAATTTTCTGTATCTTTTTTCTTTCCAAAAGCAAACATATCTCTCTTTCATTTTCATTTAGCAAAATTATTCATCTTTAACACAAAGATGCAAGAATTAATTGGAGAAGGAGCGTCAAAGAAGAATAGTGGGATCAGCTTGTTTCAAAATCTCATGGCAGGGAGATATATTTAGAAGAGAATTTATGTAGCCCAGGGTTGAATTGATGATACTATTTAGTTGGGTAATGAAATGTCTGTGAGCAAACCATTGCATTAAAAATAAATACATATTTATCTCATCTTTCAGGAACTCAACCTCCCTTAATTTAGCTTGAGGCTAAAGGATGAGCTTCAGGGCTCAGGCAAGACATGGCAATGCATTTGTTTGTTTTCAACTGAAAGGATAAAATGGAATGGGAAGGAATTAGATCATTACTGTGACATTTATTGTCTTTGCTAATCCACAATTTTTTTGGGGGAAAGTTTGTAATTAGTGATTATTTCCCATACGTGAAAAAATACTGCAATAAAACCTATTAATTTCAATTTTGCATAGATAGATAGATGAGAGAAAGAGAAAAAAAGAAATAGAGAAACAAATAGACTGACAAATTAGATAGAGATAGAGATTGAGATGATAGAGATGGTGATTGATATAGAAATAGATACTAATAGATAGATGATAGATAGATAGATAGATAGATAGATAGATAGATAGATAGATAGATAGATAGATAGATAGTGTGTGTATGTGTGTGTGTGTGTGTGTGTGTGAGAGAGAGAGAGAGAGAGAGATGCACAATCTGTGTACAGCTATAGGAAAGTCTATGACTTCATGACACAAACATGGAACTGCAAATATCTGGAGCTGTACAAAGTCAATAGGATACCAAGGACTTTCCTCAAGAACTCAATGAGACTGAGGAAGACACTAAAAGTTCAATCATGACAGCTCACAGATGTGGCCATACCAAAGATACCCTGTGCCTACTGCCGTTCGGCCTAGGCTTTAATCCTCTCAGCCAGATATTCAGAAGGATTGACTATGGATACAAGTTCCAAGAGAGGAACTACCACCGGTCGCCTCCTGCATATATGGATGACATCAAGTTGTATGCTAGTAATGAATGAAACATCAACTAACTGATCCACCAAAGATGAATCTACATCATTCAGACTACAGAGGTATGATTGGATGATAATCAAGAGAGATAAAGTGGTTAAAACAGATGAGGTGAAACTACCTGAGGCTGATATACAGAGATACAGACCAGTTGCAAGTACCTTGGCATCCCACAGTCTCATGGGAATCACAATGAGGAGGCAAAGTAGATAGCAACAGTCAAGTATCAACAAAGGCTCAGATAGGTATTAAAAGGCTACTTCAATGGGAAGAACAATCCATTAACATGTATGCCCAACTAGTCATCAAATACCTGTATATTGACCTGTCCAAAGAAAGACATGGAAGCTTTTAATGTGATGATCTGGAAGCTCCTCACAATGTATGGAAGTTTCTACCCCAACAATAAGGTCCAACAATAGTAGCAGGGGGTAAGACGAGAACAGCATACACTAAACAGCACAATCAAGTGGCATTGTATATAGGAATGTCTATGGACATTCTCAGTCATCCAGGTCATGGTTGTCCCAAAAATGCTTTTTCAAGAGGCAAGTGGACTTTCTGTTTTGTTTTTGTTTTTTCTTTTAAGACGTTTCACTTCTCATCTGAGAAACCTCTTCCAAGAAAAACCAGAAAGCACCTTAGGGACAGGTATATAGGAACATTTGCAGAGAATATGGGAGTACAGAGTACAGATGGGAGATCCCACAGAAGGTTGTGGAGAATAAGAAAATTAAGATTCTTTGGCACTTCTAGATCCAGAAAGACAGGCAGGTGCTAGCCAATCAACCAGACCTTATGGTAGTAGACAAAGGCCAGACAATACCAATGGTGATAGATGTAGTGGTGCCAAGTGACAGCAACATCAGGAGGAGTTTGAGAAGCCAGAAGTCTGAAGGAGAAATTGGAGAGGACGTGGAAAGCAAAGGGCAAAGTGGTCCCAGTGCTGGTGCTGGTGCTGGTGCTGGGAACACTTGCAGCTGTGACCCCTAAGCTGGGAGAATGGCTCCAACAGTTCCCAACAACTCCTGGGAACTGTTGCATCCATTCTCCCAGCTTAGGGAACACAGCTCCAAACTCCTCCTAATGTTACTGTCACTTGGCACAGCACTCTTCTGTCCAAAAGAGTGCAGTGCTAGGATCAAACAGCTTAAGATACTGCACAGAATCCTCAAATTCCCAGGCCTCTGAGATTGAGGAAGACAATCTACTACTCATAAGGAAGAGAGGGAATTTTATAACGTGTGCCGTAACTCCTTCCTACCTTTTTTAGAATTAGAAGAATTCTAAAGGGGTGACATCATAGCAGTATTTCAATATTTGAGGAGCTGCCACAAAGAAGAAATTATTCTCCAAAGCACCAGTGGGCAGGGCAAGAAATAATGGTTGGAAACGAATCAGAGAGAGAAGCAGCCTGGAATTAGCACCAAGAAGACAGAAGCAGCCTACAAAAATCATGGGTGCTCCATCATTTGACATTTTTAAGAAGATACTGGACAGTCACTTGTCTGAAATGGTATAGGTATATACCATAATGGTATATGGAGGACTACAAGACCTCCAAGGTCCTTTCCAGTTTCTATTCTATTCTATTCTATTCTATTCTATTCTATTCTATTCTATTCTATTCTATTCTATTCTATTCTATTCT
>JANHGC010005197.1:78674-89843 GCA_027560395.1 Boaedon fuliginosus | reverse complement strand
TGATGGTATGATTGGGTGAATGAATGTGTTTTTGGCAATTTTTATGTATAGGACTGTTTTTATTGTGATTGTTCGCCTCCTTGAGTTCCCTTTTGGGGTGAAGAGAGGCGGAGTATAAATTTAATAAATAAATAAACTAGTAATAATAAAAACATAACAGCTGAAAATCAAAATAAACTTTACACTGCACCCAGAAAACTGTTGGCATCAGATGCCACTCCTTCAAAATGACAATATTGTTATTATGCTTGAATAAGTGACCATGCTGATCTATCAAGTAAAGTTTCCAGGCACTCTCAAAAGTAGAGGACAGTGCAGTCACAGCTAAAATATAAGATGTAAAGATGTAAGGTAAAGAAAAGAACTGGATTTTCCGGATTTGAAATTGTATTTTGCAGCTTGCTGTTTGGTTTGGATGACAGAGTGAGTGTTACTGAGAAATAGAAGACCAGTATCTATTCCATATTCCCAATATGGAATGTCTAAACATAATATTTTTTGTAATCTATGATAACACTGACTTTATCATACCACAAATACCCGTGCCATCCAAATCTCAAATATCCTTCGAACTCAGAGGGCCTTCTATTTTTCTTCAATATTCACTTTCTCATTTAAAAACTCCCTTAAAATACACTTGTTGATCTGAGATTTGGGTGGTGTGGATATTTATGATATAATACAGTCAAGGTTAACGTAGATTACAAAATCATTATCTTAGATAGGGCCATATTGGGAATATGGAATAAATACAAATCCAGGAGGTGCTTGGAAACATCTTTGTGGCTCTCAGCACAAGAAATATTTTACATAAAAATAAATAATAGGCAAACACAAATAGTCTGGTCCTGGGCCACTCAGGGCTTTAACAGCACTTTTAGTGGCATGCTAGCTGATTACCCGGCCTTGCTCGGATTTTTTTTTTTTTTTAAGAATATATTTGGGCCACAGCATTTGCAGGCCTTCTGAAGCCCCTGGCACCTCCTCCCACATCTCTGCTTCAGCAAGGCCATCTCTGGCCCAACGGTAGCCTAGCTCTGAGGAAAGACAGCCAGGGCTTGACCGGGGCACTGGGCCGCAGCCATTTGTGGGCCTTCTTAAGCCCCCGCACCCCCTCCAATATCGTAGATGACCTTACTTGGCGGGGTGGGCTGCTCCATGTGTTTGGATCTATCATCACTGGGGCAAATCTGGAATTTATATGTATAAAACACGGCGCCTCAGAGGTTTGAACATGGTGTCTCAGTCAGTTTAAAAACTGCACGTGCTCAATAGAGAGAAGCAATTTTTCACATGCTCACTAAGGAATTGCTGCTTGTTTCTTAAGAATGTCCTCTTTGCTCCCCCAAAAAGGGGTCAAAAACGGACCCTACCTTTTGCAGACCCCGACAGTGCTTTTCTTACTACGCTTTTCTACCTATCTGGCAAGTTTGAGGTAGATTAGTGCAGAACTGAAAGTTTGTATAAAGCACATACGAACAAACAACCGCACCCCACCTCTCTTTTATAGATATAGATTGTACCTGTGCTATCATTTCCTCAAATAAACATAATTACCATGTCGGCATTAAAACTTCTTAGAAATTTGGGAATATACATTGGTTTTTATGATCATGTATACAGATGTTAGAAAGATAGCCCTCTATAATTCACACTTGTGCTTAGGCGTATTGTGATAAACAATGTAATGCTGATATATTGCTGGTTTTCCTGGTTGAACACAGCACTTGCTAAGTGGTTTTATTGCATCCTAATTCATGGAAGGACATCACTCTGTGTTGAGTATTTGATGTTCATATTCATGTTGATTGCAGAGACTATGTTCTTGATTATGGTGCACGAAGGATTACTTATTGCCTCCCAAACAAAATCCATTCCTTAAAGTCTTGTGTAGAACTGTTTTCAATAATACAAACAAATGAACAGAGCTTGTATAACATTATCCAAAACATTGATTCATGATCCCAGTTTGGTATTGAATTCCCCATGTGGATTGTCAGTAGGTTTAACTCAACCAAGTTATGGATTTTCTGGTGGATGAAATCCTTGTTCTATTGGATGGAAGGCTTTGTTTTGATTTCCCCCCATATTATTTCTCCAGTCGTGTTTTATTCCTGTGCCAAAAATGCTCTATAGGAAAAGAGCTCTGAATTGTTGCTCAAACACCTTTATAGAGTATATTTAAGAGTCTGGGATTAGTCTTAATAACTCAAGGTATGAACAAACTCCTTGCTATGCAGTATTCCTTTTTTCCTTTGTATTAATGTATCAGTCATCTTGTATCTCCAATAACAAGTTATTGTTCTTGTTAAACTATGATAATCAGCTTTGGAAGAAACCAGGATATTAAAAAAGTATTTTAAATGAAGGTTTAAGGACCTAGATTGTTCTGGGACTTGGTAGCCGCAGGGGAAATTATGTTTAATTTGACTTCCATATTTCATCTTATCTTCATTATGTATACCATGAAGAGAGGGAAATGGAATTTTATTTGGAGGATTAAATATTAGTCATGATCAAGAACAGTCATAACCTTTTTTAAATAAATCTTAACAATTTATCATAGGCAAAAGATTTAGTCATTTGTATTTTTAATTCTGAGTAATAATTCTACCAATACCTTTTTCTTGGCAATTGAACATTTGCATCATATAACCAAAATTTTGAATGGGAATCAACTTAATAAAACTTGACTGTCTTCTGTGGGCCTTTTGTCCATGTATTGTGCTCATTGTGTACAATTAAATTAGTCCCATAAATTTAATTTGATTTACAAGCAATTTGATATAGGTTTGGTCTTAAAGAATCCATGAAGGTCTGCCAGAACCTGGACTTTATATTAATACTGTGTTCTTTCAGTGCAGGAATATTGATTCAAAATACTCGGAGAGCTTGTTGCTATGGAGATGGTGATTCCATTTGTACAGTTTTGGGAAAGGGGCCAACCTGGCACATGTATGCTTGCATTCATAAACTACATAAATTGCAGGCTTAGGATGTACTTGGTTTGGTAATTGAAAGCCACATTCAGCACATGAGGAACAGCAAGGTACAAATATTTTAAACATGAAATAAGCTTGCGAAGGAGGTCTATTTCTGGTTTAATTTCTCAATAACTGAAATTCATCAAACAAGCCAGTTTATCTGAAAACAAATATTGAAATTGGCACTGTTGTCCTTAAGATTGTAACCTGCCATGTATGGTAGCCAATCACTGAAGGAAAAATCTGCGTAGAATTGATAATTTTACTGTTTCGTTTAATACTAATAAACCAATCTTCCTAGATCATTGAATCAATGCTTCCTTTCATCAGCAAGAATCCCTAAAATATCACAAAATAAGATTCCCATTAGGCAGGTCAGGACACATATTTTCTCAGATTACTAATATAAGAGTTAGAACACAAAGTAGAAGTGGGAAAGTAAGCCATTTGGGGATTTAAATTTTAATAGACTAAAATGCTTTGCATTTGCTAAAATATGGATGATAGTTAAGCATCACATTAAACTATTTTTCAAATTTCGAACAATTACCTCTTTTTATAATTTCTTTAGACTTTTGAACAGAATTGATATTCCTATTTCCAGTAATACGTTTTGTGTTTATAGATTATATTTCTTTGTTGAGGTTATTTGCATTGCCTTTCCATGAAAATTCTTGGGAGTTGAAGACGTAACAGATGAATCTAGTGACTCGTGGAGCTGAAAGTCTGTTGAACCCAGTGCTCAGTGCAGGGATCCTAGTTAAATTCTCTAGTATATGGCTTCCAGCACTGCCTCCCTCAGTAATTAGATCTATTATTCAGCTGTTCATACCATTGGGAGTTTGACATAAATTAATATACATCTGCCTTGTATTTCTCACCAAATAATTATCCTGAGAAATAAGTCACCTGGATAGTTACATGTTGCATTTTATTATATTCAACTTCTTTAAATTTAGAACCATGGTTCAAAAATACCAATTCCCCCACTACCACATTCCATACTTACTAAGCTCACAATTATTGGTTATTGCAGCTGAAAATGGCAGACTTAAACATGCTTTCATAGATCACCAGACAATGTTTAGCCATTATTGCCCATGCGAGTCCAGTAGGACAAGACTAAAAAAATTTGCCCAATTAAAATTTAGAATTATTTTAGTTACAACTATGGTCTCTAAACATAATCTGTAAACAAGCCTGCAAGTGCATGGTTAACTATACAAGAAATCTAAATTAATCCAGACTGTACAAACAAAAACTCTTGTTTGTCTAAAAAGGAATGTGCAATTCTTGGTTTTTACTTTATAGCCAGACACTCTTCAGGTTCTTCAAGTTGCTCTTGAGGAGGCAACTTGGTCCAAAGAAAAATGACTATTTGTTTATCAAATTTCTGTACTGCCCATTACCCTTGCAATAGCAGCAATTAATGAAAATTGCAGTTTGAAGACATAGCTCTGCAATTACAATGTGAGTAATACCAATAGTGGAATAGGGACATTGATTCTCTACTCAGATAGAATGTAATCCTGCATATGTATTAGTTCATTTCACCTTCTTCATTGTGGTGGCAGTCATAATGATTACACAGCTCTTTTAACAATCCGTTTCCAAGCAGAAATACACAAACCTTTCCCTTTAAAATGTATTTCCTTTTAATGTATTTATTTTATTCAAAGGAAGAGAAAGAAGCCCATAAAGTATACCTTGATGTGCTAAATGAAGTTTAGTGTTAACACTTTTACATCATGTTATGCAGTTAAATTATCTAAATGTTTATTGAACAATAGGAAAAATGAAACTAAACATGTAAATTATCACCAAGATAATGGCCTCTTCGTAGATTGTGATGGGCCATGCTGATTTAGTGCAGTTTGTAGATGTTATTCAATTTCAGTCTATGGCTGCTTGTGAGTGACTGGCCCAAAATCACCCAGTGCCAAGGGTGGACGAGAACAAGTGTTTTCCCAGTCTCAATCTAGAATCTTATTCACAATACTACACTGTCTCTCATTAACTGATATATAGAGTTAATTACCTCACACACAAACTTACATACACACTCTAATAAATTCGAAAATAATCCTACAAGCAGAAATCCTGATCAGAAAATGTTTGTTCAAATTTTCTTAGTTTTTCAGAATATTATATATAACACTATATTCGCCGCCTCGAGTTCCCCTTGACCGGGGAAGAGAGGCGGGGTATAAATCTAATAAATAAATAAATAAAATATTCCCTCTGGAATTTCCTGTCTCCCTGAAGACCTGGCTCTGCCAGTTGGCCTGAGAGTCCAGTAGGGGAGTACATCATTGGAGGTGGCTACTGGACTGATCCTACCTCCCCCTGCTGTAGTTCCTGCTCCCCTTTCATCTTTTAAATGTCATATTATTGTACTTTTACATTTATTTTTATTGTTCCATTCCATGTTATTTTTATATTTTTATAATTTCCCCCCTTTTATTGTTGTACGCTGCCCAGAGTAGCCCCACAGTAAGATGGCCAGCAAATAAATTAAATAAATAAATATATATGAGTTATAGATTAATATGAATTATTCAGTGATCATAGAATCTATAATATGGATTTCCATTGTCCTCTTTGCTTCCAAACTGTTAGCATATAATTCAAAAGAACAGAGGAAACAACAAAATCTGAATACCTGCAAAGTAGAATTGAGATATGAAAGGGTACCAGCCACATTACCTGAACCATTGTTCTGTCTTGAGTATCATATCCTTAAGAATGAGCTGACTTCTTTCTAAAAAGACACAGATATGCAGTAGAAGCAAAGTAATACTTTTTGTTTAATTAATTATTCTGTAGAAATATGGTATAAAAATGACCTTCCATTATGTTCATGTGCTGGAAATGCTAATTTGTTATTCTGTGCCTCCTTTATAAGATGATTATTTTATATCAGAGCCAGTTTGGTATCAGGCATCAGGCTAGAACCAGGAGACCATGAGTTCAAGTCCCATCTTGGCCACTTAGCTAGTTATATGATGAACATTCTTTTTCTCATCAAAGTGTAAAATATAGATTCCAGAATGGCCCAAAGTCAAAACATGCTATTTTATTAAGCCAAGAAAGAAAATATAATGTGCCATATACATTTAAATGTTAAATTCTTTGATAATAGGAATTTCCTGGTTGAAAAATACAAGGGCGCTGTTACAAATATCAATATCATTTGTTTTTAAAGTATTAATTTTGCCCCAGATACTCAATCTAAATAAAATTAATATTGAACATCATTTCCAAAACTGAAATTGCATATGCCTTCTTTGGAATTTCAGATTTTCTTCATCTCTTCTACTGACCTAAGAAATAATCCAGTGTTTTCTGCCTGTCTATCCTTTCTCTTCCCATGTATTTGCAATTAAAAGTTAGACCTATTTTTTTAAAAATTAAGAATGAATGTTCAAGTTAGTACAGTGATGAAATAAGATAGGGAAATGTGGTGCTTGTTCATTTATGAAGGCTAATATTAGTTAACCTTTAACTATTTCCTTCTTAACCACTGCTGTATGAGTCATTACCTGTTTTCATATTGGACTGAAAACCTAAATAAGAGCTTTAAAAGAGCAGCAGTAAAAATACAAACATTGTAGGTTGTGGAAGCAATTATAAAAAAGATTAATTGCAGATAACTGTTTATATCATATAGGCTTCTGCAAAATCTTTTTAATTTCATGGGTTGTTGGAAAGGTGTGCCTGTTCATTGAATCTGAACCTTACACATATATTACAAATAGAGCTGTTATATATGTCTTATGCTTATGAATGCTCCCTTCAACAGTATATCTAGGATAGAAGTGCTGTCTCAGAGGGAGAATATATATATATATATTTCAATTTCAATTTCAATTTTATTAGATTTATACCCCGCCTCTCTTCACCCCGAAGGGGACCTCGAGGCGGCAACAATAACAATAAAAATACAGTCCTATACAGTAATATGATCAAAACCCATTCAGTTGCTAGAAGGCTGCTTTTAAGGCAGGGGGGTCTACAATCTTGGCAACTTTTAAGATTTGGGGGCGACGCTTCAACTCCCCGAATTCCCCAAGTTGAAGCTTAAAGTTGAAGCCCTTAAAGTTGAAGTCTTCAAGTGGCCAAGGTTGGCGAGCCCTGCTTGAAGAGGCAGCTTTGGTTCAGATGCCCGGAGTGGGGAGTGTCATCCTCGGGAAGGGGAGGCGGGAGGTTTGCTTCCAAAGTGTCCGGGCAAATGTAGGGTGGCTAAATCCGGACCGTCCTGGAGGTGACTAGCTGCGGTCGTCGGATCGGAAAGGCTCCCGCGCGTGCAACATCGCGGGTCAAGCAAGCGCCTGAACAGAGCACATCTCCTGGCCAAGTACAGCCCGTTCGCCAAAGGAGGAAATTGTCCCCAGAGGCTCGCCGTCCGCCGTTGCCAGGGAGGGCGGAGGACGCGCCCTTAGCGACGGGCCTCTCCTTGCCGCTCCGCGAGGCCCGATGGCGGCCAGCCCCACCGCCAGCCCCACCGTCTTCCTCCTCATGGTCAGCGGGCAGGTCGAGGGCGCGCAGGTGGGTCAGCCGGCCGGCCTGGTCCAGCGGCTCCCCGAATGGCGAGGCGAGCCGGCGCGCTTCTTTTGTTCCCCCCCTTCCGGAAGGCGACTTGGTATCTCCCGCCCGGGCGCCGTCTATGCGGTGGCGCATCCCAAGTCCAAATTGAGGGGGGAGGATAGTTGGTGTCCTGCAAAAACAGGACAGCCGTCTCCCTTTTCGAGCCTCGGCTCCCCCTTTTTGCACGCAGGGAAACCCATCGGAGGGGGGTCCAGATGGGCGCCCGAGGGGTGCAGCTTTTAGGCAGGAGCCCGACGGGTGCAGCCTGCAACTGCAGGGCGATGCAAGCGCGGTTGCTCGGGCGGGATGTTCTGTGCTCCGGAGACGTTGCAGCAAAGCCCGCCCGAACTGCGTTTCAGGAGGGGGGGTTATTGTAAGGGTGCTGCAGCGGGCGCCCAGTCGGGGGAGGCTCGGCGCTCCTGGGGTGCGAGCGGCCCCGCCTGCGATTGCTGCAGAGACGCCCCCGCCCCCCTGCATGAAACGGACCCATCGGAGCGAGGGAGACCCTGCTGGGGAAGGGGCACTTTCCCCTTCTTGCAGCTGCCGGGAGAAGAAGCGAGTCCTTTCCACGCGTGGTTTGGTAGGCAGAGTGGAAGGTCGGCTCTCCGGCCAGATTTAAAGCCCCGGCTCTCTCCTCTTTGCAGTTTCCAGAATTTGACGAGCTCTACTGCAAGTATTGCTTCGTGTACGGCCCCGACTGGGCCCCGACTACGGTGGGTCCCCCCCCCCCCATGTTAGCTGTGGGGAAGGGATTCGTTTGCAGGGGCCACACACACAGCGAGCCCTCTGCAGCCAGAAGCCCCCTTCTTGCCAATAAGAAATGCACAAGGGGTTAAAAGAGGGGAAAAACAAGGGGAGGGGTCCTGTTTGTCATTCTTGGCTAAAATGAGGGTTCCAACTTCAGAAAGGGGCTGTGAAACCCCCTGGCCATAGAACGTAAGACTATTAAGAGTTGGAAGGGACCTAGTCCAACCCCCTGCGCCACCTGTTTGTGTGGGCTCTGGGTGCCCCCAGGAGGGTTCCAGCGTTGTCTCCTTGGCTTCCCCGTAGGGCCTGGAGGAAGGCATCTCTCAGATCACATCCAAGAGCCGGAACGCCCACCAAAACCTGGTCTGGAACTTCCCCATCGACGTCACCTTCAAAAGCACCAACCCCTTTGGCTGTAAGTGGGAAGGATGTGGGCAGGGGAGAACGACCTGGGGGCCGCTTTGAGGGTGGGGGACAGGCCTTTTGTGGTCCTTTCCGTTCTTGCAGGGCCACAGATCGTCCTCAGTGTTTACGGACCTGATCTTTTTGGGAACGATGTGGTTCGGGGATACGGAGCCGTCCACGTCCCTTTTACACCTGGCAGGTGAGACCGTCACAATCCTGACCGACCCCTCTTACTTGTTCCGGCTCCCGGTGCAATTTCGATGCGCGAAAAGCCACCTCGTCCTCCTTTGGACTGTAATTTAGTCAAGAGTATTTGATGCTTTGGGACACCGGAAACTCAGGGAAGCAAACCAGTTTAGTCACCTCTTTAGTGGTTTTGTTTTCCTGCCTGGGATAGAGGGCAGAAGTGGGTTCGGCGTGGGAAGGAGGACCAGATTCGGGGTTCATTATTTCCGTTGATCAGATCTCCCGCTACTTATTGATTGTCCAAATTCTGTTTTCAGGCACCAGAGGATCCTCCCCATGTTTGTTCCAGAATCAACCTCCAGACTGCAAAAGTTAACGAGGTGGCTGCATCATTTGTCCAATTTTTTTTGAGGAATTATTCTACTTTAAAAACGAGACCTTTTTGCCTGCCGGAATAGCAACGGCTGGCTGGTTGGTTGGTGGGCTTCTCCATCATTCATTCCTCTTCTTCCGTCCCTCACACTTTTTCGGAGAAAATTGTCAGTGAAACAGGATTAATAAATATTCACTTTGGTGGAGAATGTGGGGATTTACACATATTCTGGGAAGAAGAAATTCCAGTGTGGAGGGAGCTGGGAGCTGTTTGTTTGTTTGTTTGTTTATTTATTTTAGATTTATACCCCGCCTCTCTTCCCCGGTGAAGGGTAACTCAAAGCATTTGTTGGCACAACGTCCCCAGGACTTTGGTTGAATAAACCCCCATCTTCCCTTTTGTCTTCCTCCCAGCTGGCTAACGGGCAGATACCCCGAATTCACTGACCCCAAGGTGGTAGCCCAGGGCGAAGGCCGTGAAGGTAGGTGCTTGGGAGGGCTCTGCGTTTTTGCCTGGCGTGTTCTGGGGGGCAGAGATGCCGTTGGATCCAGAGAGAAGGTGATGTGCCTCCATTGGTTCCTTTCCAGTGACCAGAGTTCGCTCTCAAGGCTTCGTCACCGTTTCCTTCAACGTGGTGACCAAGGACATGAAGAAACTGGGCTACGACGTCAGCTCGACAACCCTCGCCAGCTCCTCCCTCACCTCGGTGACCGAGTCGATGCATAAATTCTAACCTTGCAATTTTGGGTCCCGCAAGACGCAACTCGGAGCTGACCAAGGCTATCAGACAAAAATGTTTTTGTGCCAACCCAGGAAAATCCAGACCAGACCAAACCAGTGCCGATGTGCAGAAATCACAGTTGCCTGAAGGGTTTGCAAGGGGGTGTGTGGTTTGATGGCCAGCAGTGGCTACGATAAGCCATTTGCAGTGTGGGATTGCTTCACTTTTAGGGGCGTTTGCTGTGCGGGCCAGAAGCATCCCTAACTTTTGAATTTTGCCACAAGTAGAAACTCTGCATGTACAGACGTACACACACACACACATACAATTAGTGTGATCAGGAAGGGTTGGGTGAGAAATGAGACTTTCCAGTTGCATTATGCCATTTTAGCACGACACAGTATTCTCAGTTTGCATTAATAGCACCTGTGTCTGTGGGCATATAAGAAGGGAGGAGGAAGAAGAAATTAGTTTAAAGCTATGCGAATTATTACTAATTTCAATATGTCAAGTAGGACATATTTGTTTTAAAACAAAAATGCTGGTTTATTTCCCCCCGCCCCCAGTTACAGGTTTCATAAGAATCTCTTATTCCCCATAAAGGTCTTGGACCATGGACTTGATCATCAGTTTAAAATACAACCATGGTTAGGAATTTACCGTTCTTCAAATAAATTACTTCATTTCCTGACAAGAGACTGCTGTATGATCTTTGATGCACGGTTTTTTTAAAAAAAGAACCCTGGTTATGCCTGTTTGTTGTTTCGTAGCAGCAGGAAAACATTAAACTGGTGTGCAGTTTTTTAGAAAGCTGGAAAGGCGATTCGGTGGGTGAAAGCTGGTGGGGTGAGCCCTGAGGCTCCAGGCCACCCAGCGGCCCTGTTAAAGTCAGAATTCACTCAGCAGGGGGAGACAGAGCCTGGGAAAACCCAAGTTGCTCCTGCCTCAGAAACTCTTGCCAATCTCTCTTCAAACTGGCCCTCTGGTATAAGAGCTGTGCGTGTCCCAATGGCTACTGGAGAACGGGGCATCCAGAAGGAACCCTTCCCTCGGCATCCGACTTTGGAAGAAGGCTCTGAGGATGCCCAAGTAGCGCATCTCCCCTCCCTCCCTCTAGGCCAGAGAGCGTCTGCGGGGGACAGAAGGCCCCCCCCCCCGCGTTCTGG
>JANHGC010005197.1:21047-33565 GCA_027560395.1 Boaedon fuliginosus | reverse complement strand
ATATGCCTCCCAGCGCCCAGTGAGATCCCATAGGGAGGGCCTGCTCCGGGTACCGTCAGCAAGACAGTGTCGGCTGGCGGGACCACGGGCGAGGGCCTTTTCTGTGGTGGCCCCGTCCCTCTGGAATGTGCTCCCTGCGGAGATTAGAACCACCCCTAGCTTGCCTACCTTCCACAAGGCCGTGAAGACCTGGCTTTGCTAGCAAGCATGGACCTGACTATCTGTCCTCCTGCCCCGTGTATCATTGTGTGAGTGATTGGATTTTTTGAATTTTATTGTATTAGGATATTGTATTTTTATTGTATTGTGTTGGCCGCCTCGAGTTCCCCAAACGGGGTGAAGAGAGGCGGGATATAAATCAAATAAATAAATAAATAAATAAATAAATAAATAAATAAATAAATAATGAATATGGAATTAAGAATGAGAAATAATAATGTAAAATTGAGATAATTATAGATGGTCAGAAAAATGATTTTTAAAAATGGAAATGAAAGATAAATTTATGATGTATTGGATTGAGATAAAGAAACCCAAAACAGTTCTATTTGTATAAGAATTGATGTTTTTGGAAATAATAATAAAAAACTTGTGCAAAAAAAGAATAAATAATTTGTAGGACTCATATAATCCATTGAACAAACTAAAATACTGATAGTCCTTGACTTATCATCACAATTGAGTCCAAAATTTTTGTTATGAGATGAGACATTTGTTAAGTGAGTTTTGTCCCCATTTTACGACTTTGCTTCCCACTTAATAATCGTTAAGTGAATCACTGCAGTTGATAAGTTGATAATCTGGTTGTTAAGGGAACCTAGCTTCCCCATCGATTTGGCTTGACAGAAGGTCACAAAAGGGGATCACATGATCCTGGGACACTGAAACCGTCATAAATATGAACCAGTTGCCAAAATTTGAATTTTGATCATATGATTATAGGGATGGTGAAAGGTCATAACTGTGAAAAATGATCATGAGACACATTTTTCAGTGTCATCATAACTTTGAATGGTCACTAAACAAACTGTTGTAAGTGGAGGACTATCTGGAGTCCATTATTTCTCTGAAGTATAGTAACATTGATGCTTGTCCTGTTTAGCTCAAATCTTTCCTGCGTGTTCTCTAAAGAAGCAGAGTTCACCAACTTTAGAGATGCAGCCCTGCCCAACTGACCTCTTTATTATAAATAATTAACTTTCAGTAATAACAGATTAACAGAGTTGGAAGCCACCTTGTAGGTCATCTAGTCCAACCCCCTGCCCAAGCAGGAGACCCTACACCATTTCTAACAAATGGCAGTCCAATCTCTTCTTGAAATCTTCCAATGATGAAGCTTCCACAACTTCTGAAGGCAAGCTGTTCCATTGGTTGATTGCTCTCACTATCAGAAAATATCTCCTTACTTCTAAGTTGATTCTCTCCTTGATCAGCTTCTATCCATTATTCCTTGTCTGGCCTTTGGGTGTTTTGGAAAATAAGCTGTCCCTCTCCTCTCTGTCACAGCCTCTCCAAATATTGGAATGCTGCTATCATGTCATCTTTGGTCCTTCTTTTCACTAGACTAGCCATGTCCAGTTCTTGCAACCGTCCTTTGTATATTTTATTCTCCAGTCCCCTAATCATTTTGATTGTTCTTCTCTGCATTTTTTTCTAGAGTCTAAACATCTTTTTTACAGTGTGGTGCCCAAAACTGTATGCAGTATTCTAGGTGTGATCTTACTAAGGCTTGTATAATGCATAATGCATTATATATTAACTTTCTTATATGATTCTTGTGCTATCTTTAAGACAATTGATGTAGCATAAGCATTAGCAAAAGGCTTGCATTTGTCCCATTTTATAAGTGAAGACAACCAGGTTTATTTTTGCATCAGAGATATATGTGTGTTATGGACACAGCTACCACCCATTTTAAAAGGTCATTGTTTTAGGAGGGCAGTTTTAGGAAAAGTAGGTCTTGAATAGAGAAACCTCTGGCTTGACTAAATTTATTTAATTAAAAAAAACAAAAATTGTAGCCTGTTCTTTAACATTTCCCTGGTTGGAGAAAGAAAGAAAAAAGGAGCCCCAAAGATAATTACTCTATTATGTATTATCAAGTCTGGGTGTATAAAGCTTTCACACCAAAACTGTGTTATTTTGCTAACTGCTTGAACATTAAACTGGAACAGAAAGGAATTGCTCACAACTCATATTTTTCATCATTTGGTCATTAAATTGTGATGGATATAAACCTATAAAGTACCTAAACTGAATCTTTTAACAATCCATGAGCAATACTATCATTTTTTTAATGGAACTCGCTGACCGTGCCTTTCTCAGATGCCATTTGTCACTTTCAGTGGGCAATAATCAATAACTTGACTTTGAAATAAATAATATAACAGTTGCAATATATTATCTTTCAGGCTGGCCTTATATACTAACCATAAAATAGAGGCTGGAAAGATGAGAACTTTAGGTAAATATTAAAAAAGGAATGGCACTAAAACAAAGAGCTAAATGAGGAAAGTTGAAGCCAGTACCCTTCTTTACTTGTTTAGAACTTTGTCCCCTGTAGAAAGAGAAAGCAAGATCCAGCTCATGACTGAGTTTATAGGAAATCATGAGATGCCTGATCTAAGAACTCAACCAACTCTTCATTATTCAACAGACCATCATTAAACAGAATATAGCTTCGGAGGTGGACAAAACATGTAAATTTTGCAAGATCCAATCTGGGTTGGTTATATAAATTTCATTGCATGGGAATCCAGTTTTATAAGATGCTTACATTTTTTGGGGTGGGGTGATACATACTGTTTGGCTATTGAGTCTATCACTTCTCTCTGGATCCTTGAATTCTGTCAGAAATCCTTTGCAAAATTTGGAAAGGGAGTTGTGTTCAGGGATGGGTTTCTCCCGGTTCGCTGGTTACCCGCTTTGAGGACGCGCTTCCGATTTGGCTGTCAGAAGCGCGCTGCACGGGATCGCTTTTAAAATCTTCATGGTATTCTAAAAATAGTCTGATCCAACAGCTGTGCAGCAGCCGAGTGGTGATAGGGCTGTCTTACCTCCCACAGTATTTGTTCCCAGAGGGTAAGTTATCTGTGTACCAAGTTTGGTTGAAATTGGTTGAGGCGTTCCAGAGTTATCTTGGAACACACGCACACACGCACACACACATCCAATTTTATATAGAGAGATGATTCAAAGTCCTCCTCACGATCTGGATCTGATTTTGAGCATTGAGAAGTAACTTGGCTCTGGATAGGATCGTTGTGTAATCAAAGACTGATCTTCTGCATCAGAAGAAGATGAAATATTACCCAGATCCCAAAACAGCAGGGGAATATTCAATAGTGATGTGCTCAGCTGAGACATAGACCTTCTCATGAGTAAGAGCTGATTAGTAAGAGTTTACTCATAAGGGAGATTTCTCTGCAGATAGCCCTGGTTATCCAAATGGGAGGATTGTGGATTTTCAGGAGATTTAAGTTAAAAAGGCATCAGATGTTGGAATAGTATATGTCTTGTATGCCTGACTCTTTTGTTATGTTTAATCTCTGGTGTCTCTGGACTGTTTCTTTCTCTGCTGTGAGATAAAATAATGTGATCAGGGATTAAATTGATGATAAAATCACCGTTGTATCAAGGTAAGACAAGCCCTTTTCTATGTGTATTGTGATGAAATACATGTGTGAGCTTGATTTTATCACTTTAAGGATGCCCAGGTATTGATCATCTTTATCCAGGTTCTTGGTATTATTTCCAAATGTCATCTTGATTCCTTTCAGCTTTTACCCGTTGAAGGTAAGAGTGGCACATTTGTACATGGCAAACTCCATTGCCATATCTTGGCTGTATATATGGCTAGTGTTGAGCAGTGATTCTATTTCAGATGGTGTTTTTCTATGCAGCTTCAGAAATGAAAGAAAGGAAATGTTTAAAAAGTTATGATATTTGTGTGGTTACTTACAAGCACATCTAAATTATATTAAAGCAACCTAAATATCTTTCCAATCCCCAAGGCATGTCACAACTTTGGAGCAACTCTAACTTGGAAATTGAAAGTTGAAAATTTTGACATGCCCTATGTCCATGTAAAGGAGGGTGGGATAGCCTGGTGCTGCCCATTTGGCTTGATCTTTCATTTCAAGGAGGTTTTGCCAGATGTTAACCAATCTTCAATTTCATCTCCTTGCAGTATGTTGTTAAACTGTCTGACAATAAGAGGGTGCAGACCAGTCAGATGATTCAACCAAAACAATGCAGATCATCTTCACCTGACCAATTCTTGATCTTCTTGGTCCTTTTCTCCACCATTTCTGCTGTAATTACAATTTCTGCTGTAATTTCATTTCAGCTTCTTCTTTTTTAATTCTCTTTCATCTCCATTAGCTAAGCTGCTTTCTTATATTGTATATCTTACATTAGATAGAATACAGAGTTAAGGTTTTCTATTGCTGTGATATACTGTCCAGCTTTTTACAACTCATCTCTATTATTCCTATTTAATTCTATTACTATAATTAACATTTATCTCCAGCTCAATATCAAATAATAAAAAAACAATTATTTAAAACAAATAACAAAAATCATAAGAAATGGAAAGGAAAACTTCTTTACATTTTGTAAAAGATGGTTAATACTAGACAAGGGGAAACATTTGAGAAAGGTTACATTGTAGCATGTCATGTGAATCCAGAAATTCTGATTTAAAACTTGGATTTATGCTTTTAAATAAAGCCAAAGTGAGGGCCCAAGAGCATGGCCTTGTTCACACATGATCTGTAAGGGAATATTAATAATATCATAGTCAGTATAAACCAGGTTGTACTTTCTAAATCAAAGTTGCAAAATGATAATTTTATCAATTTTCTTGGTCAGTCAAAACAGAAGCTCTACATTATTAGATATAAATGAATTTTTAAAAATAATTTCACAATAGCTCTCTGTGTAGCTCGCCATCATGTTATCAAATATAAATAGACTATTTGTTTATTCAGATATCTGGTTACTTCCTATACATCTCTATGTCGCCTCGAGTTCCCTTCGGGTGAAGAGAGGCGGGGTATAAATTTAATAAAATAAATAAATAAATAAATAAATAAATAAATGGTATAGGGTCTCCTGCTTGAGCACGGGGCTAGACTAGAAGAACTCCAAGGTCCCTCCTAGCTCTATTCTGATTGATTGATTAAAACATATCTTTCATTATTAAGTGTGATTGATAGGGTTGGAATGAGGTCGGAATGATGCGAAGTCTGGATGTAATTTCACTTGGATGTAATTCCACAAAGTAATGTGGTATGGCGTGTGTGTGTGTGTGTGTGTGTGTTTCTTAGTTATTTCTTATTGTCTTGCTTCTTTTCACTTTGTAATAATATTATCAGTAACATATGCAAAAGTGACTGGGATTCTTCCCTGTTTATATTACAACTAGCACTGATATATTTTTATAGCTTAGGACGAAAGGAGGAAAATGGCTTTGCTAGAACAGACAAACATATAATAATACAAAATAGTGTATGCAGCTATGCAAAAACATGAAATATTTCTACATACTGGAAATATGTAGCATGTTTATACAATGCCTTTCAATGGTACTTTATTGAAAAAGCTCATGGGTAGACCTCAATAATTTTGCCTATAATGTTAGTGGAGTTGGAGAAGCAGAAAAATAATGTTAGAATGAAAACTACTTTATGACTTGCTAAAGAATGAATGTAACTAGGATAAGATTTTAATCAGGATCTTATGCATGGTCTGCAAATACCAGCCAAGCTAGCTGGCAGAATTCTGAAGCTGTTGAATAGACTATGCATTTTTAAACTAAAAAAGTAAAAAAAAGTTATTTTAATGTTCCCACTGAAGAACAGATTAGAAATGATTGAGATCAACACCCTGCGTACATGATGTTTGTTTGTTCATTTATTTGTTTATATCATGCATTTTGGGTATTTACCACTGAGAAGGAAGCAGAGTTAATTTAGGTTAAGTAAAAATTAAGGGAAAAATACATAAAAATTAAAAGGTAAAGGAAGAAATACCAAGATCTATTGGTATTTCTATTTGATCTATTTGATCAAAGTTTAAATAGATATGTTATTATCCCTGATGATTCTGAATGGACTTTTGTTGACCAAACTGAATGATAAAGCCTTGAAGATTTGTTTATAGATAAGGCATGTGATATGGGAAGAAGAGAACAATTTGTTGCCTTTTAAGAGAAGGTGATTAGTTACTAAAATTGCTATACTTGCTCAAACTTGTTGCTATGAAGAGAGAATTCATTTATTTCCTTTCCTTTCCATTCCATTCCATTCCATTCTTCTAGTAAGTATTAGTTCTTACCTTATTAATTGTAATGCGCAATAAAATCATTATAAAAATCACTTTGCTGTTATGCACCTAGAGTCATCTATCTGGTAATTTTTCCAGCTGCCTTACTCCTTGGAGGAAGAGCAGCTCTGCTGCTAGTAAATTGACTTTGTTTTCTTAGATTAGTCCACAAACATTGCAAAATGACTGTCACCATCCAGGACTATTTCTGTGGCAGGAAAAAAACTGTACTGTGCTGCCTGAATGAAAAATAAAGCCAAAGTTAACTTGTTTGTGATCTGAATGCAAAAGATAACAATGCGGTACAATGCAGGCTCTCATTTTTGGAAGTCTGATTCTTTTAGGCCTGAAGAAAATCTTGTCCAAAGCATCTTAGGAAACTCAAAGGTTATTCATTCAATTGTTTGAAAATTAACATTGTGCCTTTCCATTTCCAGTAAAAAATCATGATGACATGTAATGGATTGAAAACAGAGTGTAACAAGGAAATGCTGCAGTGTACTCAAATAACTTTAGCCAAGTCAAGTTCCGCAAAAGAGAGATGGCTGAACTGATACGCTGAGAAAGGATGATTAACAAATGAAATGGCACTTCAAAAATATCATCTCATCAGGCAGCAGCACACATGCAGCCCTGGGCTTCTTTCACCTGGGCTCAGAAACTGAGCAGGATCAGGTCTGGTTGGTGCGTACTTGGCAGACCACCAAGGAATGCAGTGCTGTAGGCTGGATTGGGAAGAATATTTTGGAAAATGCTAATGGCCAAACAGCTTCCATTTGTCAACTCTGAAGCAAACCTGGCTGGGGCCATTTTATTTATTTATTTATTTATTTATTAGTTAGATTTATACCCTGCCTCTCTTCCCCGGTCAAGACTTCAGGGTTGCCACAATGTGAAGAAGGGATAGGAAAGGGGGGCATAGTTAGAAGGGGTTTTTGTAGGCAAAACAAAATAGTTTCCTGTGGGAACCAAGAACATTCCAACAGGTGGCTGGAGAAAGGAGGAGTGAAGTAACCAGGTAACTGGCCAGTATCTTGATTGGACAATGTGATTGATTGGGGAAAGTGGGAACTTTCACTTTCAGAGTAGGTTTTCACTAATTGTGCCAATATGATATCTGTAATAAAACTGTTCTTTGAGGAATCGGGCTGCCTTGGAGTTCTGCTTTCTATGGGGTTATTCCTTGGAACGCTGACACCATACTGTTGCCCCAAACACTGCAACTGCATGAATGCTTACATCATGATCAGGAGTCAAGCTCAATTTAAGGAGATCTTTACATTTCCAAAGTTCTTGAATTTGCTGGTTTTAATAAATGCATGTGACAGCATAAACACAAGCCAGATTTTAAGGCAGATTTTTTTTTAACACTTATTTTTACATTTGCATCTTTCTATTCTTCTGTCAACATAGCATTTTGAAAGGCAAAGATTGGCTTAAAGCAATTTAATTCCATGGCCAAGCGTGGACTTGAATTTGGTTCTTATCAGTTTTAGTTTTAATACCAGAGTTGTCAGTTCACGCTGGTGTCTAGAATGATGTGAAAGAAAGCTGTCTTTAATGCATTCCAGTTCTGTTTGATAAAGAATTGTAAAGGTTAATTTGCAAAGAAACAAATAGGCAATCAATAAAAATGATGCATGATTAGAATTATATTTATAGCTGAGCTCCAGTTTAGACTCTGGTGGCTGTGTTTTGAAATAGTGGGATTTTCTGGAGGGCTTCAGAGGAAACCTTACGCAGATAGCATTACATTAATCTGAACATAATATTTCCATTTAATTGTAGTGGCTAATAGCTATTGTAAAATTGTAATTTTATTGCTCGTTTCCTGGATAAGAAATTAATAAGGATTCAAAAAAACATGTCTCATTCTAAGAGAAAATCTGTGGCCCTGTGGAATGGATATCTCAGTCAGTTCTGAAAATCCCCGGTGAGGCTAACAGATGAAACAGAATTAAAATAATTGAAAAGATTTGTAGGAAGCAGCAGAAAGGGGAACATTTTCTTTAAGAAGGAATGTGGAGGTTTGGATCAGCTAAGTGTCTTACTTTCAGTCCTGTGTACTTGGTTCAAAACTGTGTACTTGATTCTTACATTTAGTCTCTGCTACCTGGGAAAGCAGCTAATGAATTGATAATTTTAAGTGCTAGGAAGATTTTTCTGTTTGCAATGTCTGGGTTTTTTTCAAAAATTATTATTTTTTCTTAATTTTCCTTTTGTTTTCTGTTTCATGCCCCCTTTATTCAGGGATCTGTGATTGACATTTAATTGGAGCACAGTGGTTAAGTACAGTATTGCCCGCAAACTCTACCTGCAGCCTTGAGTTTGAACCTCCTGGGACTCAAGACTGACTCAGTCTTCCATTCTTCTGAGGTCGGTAAAATGAGGATCCAAATTGTTGGGGGCAATATGTAAATCATGCTTATACATTGTAAACTGCCCAGAGTGTGCAGTAAAGCGCTTTGGGGGGGTATATAAGTCTAAATATAATTGCTATTGCTATCGCCTCGAGTTCCCCTCTGGGTGAAGAGAGGCGGGGTATAAATATGAAAATAAATAAAAAAATAAAATAAATAAAATTTGCTAGCCACCTCGAGTCCCCCTAACCATAACCAGGAAAGAGAGGCGGAGTATAAATCGAAATAAATAAATAGATAGATAGATAGATAGATAGATAGATAGATAGATAGATAGATAGATACTCCAAGAACTTTGGTGAGCTTTCTTCCCCACCAAACACATTGTGTATCCACAAAATTGTATGCTTCACAGCAATGACCATTCATATTACAATAACTGAATTAAAACAGAACTGAATTAAAAAACAAGTACATTATGTACTGCACAAGACCTGGTTATGCTTCAGAATGGTCTATAGGACAAAATACCATTTAGTGGATTCATGCTTCATAAGAGTTGCCACATGTAAACTGAATAAAGAACTGGTGGGGTATCTCATTTGAATTCAGACTAAGTCTTGCCCAGCAAGCCTTGGTGCAAAACAACCTTTATAGGAAGGTAATACACAGCAATCGGGGTCTTTTCCAGGTTGCCTCTTCTAGCCGAGGCATTTCTGCTGGGATGCTATGCAAAGATAGCCAAAGCAAAGGCAACCTGGGAAAGCTCTCAGAGGAATTGCTCTGAGTTTACTGCAGTTTCCTCCACCATTTGAGGACTGCTGTGCTTGTGCCAGCAGTTCTCTGCAAAAGCCCCTTCCTCTATTGTGCACAACCATATCATGTCACAGAGAGATGCCTAAGGTCCTGCACCATAATGCAATGCAGGTCCACTGAGCCTGCTCAGAGAATGGGGAAAGATGTTATATCACGGGATCCAGGTAGAGTGCTGCTTTGCATCCTCCTAGTAGTTTATTTTATTTATTTATTTATTACATTTTTATGCTACCCAACTCCCAAAGGACACTGGGTGGCTTAAAACATGGATAGCAATAGCACTCAGATTTTATATACTGCTTATCCGAGATTTACAACACTCCCCAAGTGGTTACAGAGTCAGCTTATTGCCTCCAAGAATCTGGGTCCTCATTTCACCGACCTTAGAAAGGATGGAAGGCAGAGTCAATCCTGAGTCTGGGGATTCGATCTGACAATCTGCTGAACAAATCAGCAGAGACTGTAGTGCTGCATTTAACCACTGAGCCACTGAGGCTCTGGTTGGATCATAGCTGTCCTAGTTTTACAGGCAGCCATGAACTGAAGGGAACAAATGCAGATGTAATGGAAAAAGGAAGATGGGAGCAAGGGACCTGTGTTCTTATGGGAACATAATGTTTAAAAAAGAATGAACATTGCTGTTTTCCTGAAAAATATGGATTTAAGGCCAGCAAAAGGTGAACTGAGGTGCAGAACAGAGTTATAGTTAAAATATATATTACAACTGGGCCTTTTTTGTGGATTGTACATGGCTTTAAGAAACAAAATGTGTTCATCTTCGAGACTATCCCAACTATCCTCCGCGCAGCTGTTGTATCAAAGTGCTTGCAGAACACCATGAAGATTTGTAAGTCAATCGCGCGCAGTGCGCATTTGACTGGCGTTCGCCAAGTGTGCCCACGAAGCACATAACCAGTGAACTGGGAGGAACCCACCCCTGTATGGGTCCCATCAGCTAAACAGTGCCGGTTGGCAAGCCCACGGACAAAGGCCTTCTCCGTGGCAGCACCATCCCTCTGGAATCAGCTCCCTGTAGAGATCTGGACCGTCCCTCATCTGTTGGCCTTCTGCCGGGCTGTGAAGACCTGGCTCTGCCAGTGGGCTTGAAATTAATGACTCCCTTGCATGAATGCTTTGTATGCTTGTTTTTGTATGGCTGTGTTTTAATGTTTTTTTTACAGTAAGTTTTTTAGATTTTTATTGTTAGTGGGCTTTTTGATATTTTTTTGTATTTTTAATATGTTGTTAGCTGCCTTGCGTTCCCCTTGATTGGGGAAGAAAGGTGGGATATAAATATAATACTAATACTAATACTAATACTAATAATCATCATCATCATCATCTAGAAAGATTAACTCAGCTAAACATTTTTTTTAAAAGAACAGTTGATAGCAGCTATCTTCTCCACTACTGCTACAATATCTATGGAAATTCTCGGTCATCCAGGTCATGGTTGTCCCAAAGGTGCTTTTTCTTTTCTTTTCTTTTTTTTTGTAATAAATTTTTATTATTTTTCAAAGTTTAAAAACATAAAACAACATATATTGTGTCCAATCGGGTGTTTCAGGGGTTATATACATTCCCAGTAACCTATTTCTAGCTATATATATTCATTACATCAATTAATATTTGATACAATTTTAAAAGGAAAAAAAATGAAAATATAACTAAAAATATAAAAGAATTCATTACCCCTCTCCTTTCCATCTTTCTAAATGTTTAATTTCCCCTTATTTCATACATTTAACATCTAATAAACCTGTATTGAGCATTACATTTATTTCCTTAGTTTTCCCCAATCTAATAATAATCTTCATTTGCAATTATTAAATGTACTAATTAATTTCCGATGTCTAACTAAATGTAATATTTAAAATATCTTTATAATTTAACATTTAATTAGCACACACATATTTTTTTAAAAAAGAAAAATGTTCAATACATTTTATCTATTCAGAATTAATTTCCTCTTTTCAGCCTTCATCTCTTTTTTTTCCATTTCAAAAAGTCCGTTCCTCGTCTGTCCCCACCCCACCTCTCATCTTCTTTCCAGGTTTCTCCCGTTCTTTATTTTCTTCATCCATTCTCATCGTTAATTTTCTCCCTCGTTTGTTTCTTACTTCCCCTTCTTGCAGCCCGAATTGGTAGTCCTTTTTTCTTTTTACTTGTTTGGGGGTTAAAAGCTCAGTCCCATTTTTGTTTCTGAAGAAGTATGCCCGGATGTCCTTCTCCTGCTTCGATCCTCCTGTCACTGTCTTTTCCTCCTCTTCGCCCTTCTCTTCACTTGTCTCCTCCATCACCACCATCTCCTCGGGTTAGTACTTTTTAAATTGTTTAAATTGCCCGCTATCTTGTTCAGTTTTCTCCATTTTCAGTAACATTTTATCCATTTCCGCCTTTATTTCAGCTCCAATCTTTTTCATTTCATTTATCCAGGATCGAGCTACACCGGTTCCGTATTGCAACAAAATTTTCCTTTATTTCCATATTAAAAAATAGAAATGCTTATGAAGGCCAAATAGCAACTCTCACACTCCTGACTCTCTGCAGGTCCTGGAAAAGTTTCAATTTCCACTGTTTTCTCGTCTTACCCCACTCCACACCCAACTGGAATCTCCACTCTCTCTCCAGCCTTGCTTCTCCAGAGTGGTTCCTGGCTTGGTGGCCACCATTAAGGCGCCATCCTATCCGGTCCTTGGTGAGGAGTTCATGGCTAATGGGAGGGGATTTGTGTATCCCCACAACCCTTCTCCCACACTCCTTTGCTCACCACCCCTGCAGGGAAGTTTAGACCCTTTTAAGGGTCTTCAGACCAGCAGGCCTGGGGCAAAACCATGGAGCTCACATGTTTTGCTCCCAGAGTCACTGGAAGTCACCTGGAAATTCCCCAAAGGTGCTTTTTCAAGAGGCAACTGGACTTTCTGTTTTTTCTTTGTAGACATTTCTCTTCTTATCTAAGAAGCTGAAGAAACTTCTTGGATGAGAAGGGAAACGTCTTCAAAGAAAAACCAGAAA
>JANHGC010005197.1:5143-20947 GCA_027560395.1 Boaedon fuliginosus | reverse complement strand
GGAAGATTTGATGGATAAGAAAATTTATGTGATATTATGAACTTAACAGAGTGAAGATTTAATTAATGGTTTAAAAGGGGGTTTTCTCAACAATATAAAGATAATATGTTTATAATTTAGAAGAATTGATTTAAGGGAAAAGATGATAAGATGATAGTAGTTTTATGATATAGGCAAGTTGAATATAAAAAATAATTTATTGTGAATTGTGAATATGGATAATTGCTAGAAGAAATTATAAAGGTAAAAGGATCAGATCATTATAAAAGTAATATGAAATAGAGTTTTTGAAATAACTGTATTAAATAACTTTGAATAATGTTTTAACAGTTTGATGTTTTTGAAGAATTATATATTGAATTTAAAATATAAGAGTAAATAAATGAATAATGGAAATGAGCCTTGGAATATAAAAATAATGTAAAATTAACAATGATTATAACAGGGATTAAAGTTTGGGATTGTAATGAAATAGGGTATTGTAAATTTATAATGGAATTGTATATATCATTATGGTCAAGTTAGTTTTTTGGAATGTTTTTATTTAATTTCTAGTATTTGGAAAAAATTTAAAGAAGTGAATAAGCATGTTTAGACCTGTAATAGATGCCTTGAAACAATTTTGTTTGCGCAATGAGATATTTTGTAAAAAAGAAAATCAATAAAAAAATTACTACAAAAAAAAAGGATAATGCCATGTAGAACATGGCAATATCCCAAAAGACCACTTAGAAGCTTTAGAAGAATATGTTACAATAATCTATTCATAAGGAATGAATAAGTTTGTGTACAGCTTTTCAGTCCAGGAAAAGATAAAACTGGCCCATTAGATTTACCTGTACCAAATTCTCTTGGTCCCTGCTTCCACTTGCTTTTTGAGCAGGAGCTGTGAGCCAAAGATAATCTCCAAGTTACAGACAAGTTTTGAATGGGGGTCTCTCTTGCTCCATGATCTGATAAAAGTATCTTCTTTGAAGGACTGGAATTGCTCTCATTAGTGTCTCAGGTTTGACAAGCCAAATTGCTCTTTATAACTTTCCTATTTTCTGTCTCTTAAATGATGGAAACTATGACAGTCACAGATTCCTTTATAGGAAAAGCAGGGGGAAAGGAAGCTATTGTCCGCATCAGTATGTGAGGAGGGATAAGAGGGCTACTACATTGAAATGATTATGTCATTAATTCCTCAGATGCCCAGTTTGCAAAAGCCAGCAGGATTTTCAACTTAATGTAAAATTGAATGTTTTTGAAAGTTTCCCCTCCCTTTCTATCACCATTGTAGCCCACTGATTAATTTACCCCTCTGGATTTTATCTATATTACCCCTGAGGAGACGGCAAGATGATCAGAAACCATTGTGCTTGCCATTACTATCATGTTTGGAGGACAAGTGAACTGGCAGTGGTGATAAGCAGGACAAGGAACCTTGCAGCCTGGCTGTTAGCTATCTGCCGGAGCAGAAGGTAACCATTGATGCCAGTTCCTGCAAATCACTCTGCCAACAATCCTCAAATGCAAGGATATTATTGTGGGGCAGGGTTAGAAAGCTTCCATCACCTCCTTTATTTTTTTGAACAACTATTAAGCTTGAAAGAAAGAAAAAGTTCACTATACCAAAAGTAAAGCATAAACCTTAATCTTCGATTTGACTCTTCATTCATTTCATTTATTAGATTTATATCCTGCCTCTCTTCACCCCGAAGGGGAACTCGAGGCGGTGAACAACCACAAAATAAAAAACAGTCCTATACAATAAGAATCCAAACACAATCATACCCTCAATCATACAACATACTAACATTGGGGAGGAGAATACCGGGAATCAGGTCCACGCTTGCTTGCAAAGCCAGGTCTTGACGGCCTTGCGGAAGACAGGTAGGCTAGAAATGGTCCTAATTTCGGCAGGGAGCGAGTTCCAGAGTGACGGCGCCCCCACTGAGAAGGCCCGCGCTCGTGGTCCCGCCAGCCGACATTGCTTTGCCGAAGGTACCAGAAGCAGGGCCTCTCTATATACAGTCAGATACTGAATCGAAACTAAATCATCTTTGATATATAAGTTTCCAGCTAATTGTGAATTTACTGATTCTTTATTTATTTTGGTTTCTTGTGTCATTGCTGTGTTGGGCAGCCTTAAAAAAACCTATACCCCTTCCTTCTGTTTTTAGTTTGTCAAACCCAATGGGGTGCTTAGCTACCCAGCATCAAATTAACCTCCAAGCTCACTTTGCCAAGACTACTTCATATCAAATTCATGGCTACTTTACTTTTCAATATCAATATTCTTTTAAATAGATTTGAAATTTAATTGAAGAAAAGATTCCTCAATTTACTATTATGTGGTTGTATCAAAACACTTTTGGCTACCTCATTTTGGCAGAACTGGATGAGAATAAAGCATAGTATATTCTAACCTTCTAGTAGTAGACACCAATGTTGCCTGACTGCACTTGGACACCTTTAAGGGCAAGGGCATGATTATAATACATTTTTGAAGTGGTTCCTCTGCACCTCTTTGAAACTAGAGATAGTAAGGATGAGCATTTAGAATGGCAGCACAGCAATCACCAGATTGTCCAGTAGACAGCCTAAATTATGCTGAATCAATGTAGAAAGTGTCCTACTTGCACTTAAAAATGAAATTGTTCAAAATCTATTAAGAAGTAAGCCTTTACTGAAGATCAAAGAATAAACCATCCTCTGGCCTACTTGGTTTTCTAAGTATCGACTACTCTTTCCCCAGTTTTGTGCGCACCAAATTTTGAGTCTGTGCCAGAAATACCAGTCTATCCAATCCCCAAATGTCCTTCTCAGCCCCTCTCATCAATAGGTGTCTCTGGGTGGCATCTGTTTCAATCCAACACCTCAAATCACTTGAGAGTCTTGAGACAAAGGAGTAATTTGATCAAATGTCCTTTACATTCAAAATGTCATACCACTCCATCAAATACCAGCTGTCATACAAAGAGACATATAGGCCTCACCTGCAAGTCCTCACCTGCAAGTCCTGGCAAGACAATAAAGTAGGGAAAATGAAACAGAACGCAAAGTCTATTGCATGGCAGAGCAATCAAAGTTGCCTTCACTTCTCGGTCTTAATTATTGCAGCTCTCTCCTCAAGGTACAGTTGCCAAACTACAATGGAGCCCCACCTCGATTTTATATTGGATGTTATATGACTATTATGTGAATATGATCATAGTGGTTCCCAGTGGTTTTTTTTAGATTTCCAAAAACACGCAAAACAACTTTTTGATCAAATGGGATACTCTAACTGTGGCACACACCCATTCTGTGGGAGAAAGACTCTTAATGTATCTCCTTGAGATGAAGCACTGTTGAAGCAGAAGAATTTACTTTCATCTTATGATTTGGTTTTGGAGTATAATGATTCAAGGCTGTGGCTGTATCCAGGAATGATAAATTAAGCTTTCAAAAGAGGGGCAAAATGTAATTCCAATCTAATTCCAAAACTTCTGGTTATCACCCAGTGCATTTTATAGGTAGCATCATGTTCTAATTTTCTTTCTCCCACCTATAAAATCAGTGTTGCAATTGTGCACAAATAATTTCCACTTTCCTCTTTGAAGGAGAAAAATATATGTTATATTAGCTGTGTGAAATTTGAGAACACAAGGTTGAGGAAAACTGGGTGAAAGCAGCTGAACAGCAAGTAAAAGACCTGGGTGGTGTAAATAATAGACTGACAGAGTTGGAAGGGGCCTTGGAGGTCTTCTAATCCACACGCACACACACACACACACACACACACACACACACACACACACACATGCGTGCAAGAAACCCTATACTATTCTGGAGAAATGTTTCTTCAATCTCTTCTTTAAAAACTCCAGTGATGGAACACCCACAACTTCTGGTGACAGAAGTTACAATACAAGACTTTCCATAAGTAAGGCAGAACAACACATATGAATAATATATGCCTGTCACAGGAAATTTAGTATATTTCTCCATACCTTTGCTTCTTTGCAATTCATCTGTGCTTGCACCATGTCCCTACACTAATTCATGCACAGTCATTTGTTTCATAAACCTGTCACCTCTCTCTACTCAACCACATCTTTCTCAGTCTTGCCCTTCTTTTCAACCCATTCAATCTTCATCAACTATCTCTCTATGATTTAGTTACATCTATGCACTTCTTGTGTACTGGACATTTCCTTTTCTGCTCAATTCCTTTTGTATATGTCCATTCTTGATCTCATCTGTTCTTCTTTACCGCACATATTTTGAAACTACATCCATTCCAACTGCCCTGACATTTGCTGTTTTCCAGATATACCCGTCACTCACTTCCATGTAACAAAGTTTATAGAAATTGGTGTCAAACAAGCTATACAGATATATCTTAAGATCTTTATCACCATTTAAACCTGCAGACTTATTGGTTCAATATTTTAATAACATTTACAATTTCCTTTAATCAGATTTTGAACACTTAAAATGTATAGCATTGTGTCAGTTCTACTTCAGACATATTGCTGTTATTCCCAAGAATGCCCCAGAATGCTATTTCCACGTTTCCTCCTGTCACTTCAATCTCAACTCATTACATGATATTTATTTAAATTTATTGGCTGCCCAACTCCATTTTAATTCCACTCCCACTGCTGTTTGCTCTTTGTTTAGCCCTCTTTCCTATTTCCACAATTGTTTAAATGGCCCTTTTATATTTTCATTCAAACCATTGCATTTTCTCTCTTTTAATCATTCCTTGCCTACTTTGACTACAGTATTTGGATCTGTCTTTTTCCCTCTGTCTCATTATATAATCTTCCTGTATTTTTTTATGCAGCAGTCACTTTTCTGCAACAGTCATTTCAATATATGCATTTTCCCCCTCAGCCAGTTTGTTTCACTTCATCACTTTACCAAGCAACCTTTTTCATATTTCTCATCAGTAGGATGTTTTGCCATTGCTGTTGCCCTTGCCGTTGCCATTACGTTACCTTGCCTTTGCTGTTGCTGCTGCTGTTCTCTTGCCATGACATTGCCGTTGCCATTGCCATTGCCATTGCCATTGCCTTGCCATTGCCATTGCCATTGCCATTGCCTTGCCATCGCCATTGCCATTGCCTTGCCATTGCTGTTGCCATTGCTGTTGTCATTGCTTTGCCTTGCCTTGCCTTGCCATTGCCATTGACCTTGACGTTGCCTTGCTGCTGCTGTTGCCCTTGCCCTTGCCTTTGCCATTGCTTTACCATTGCCATTGCCTTGCCTACCCTACCCTACCCTGTGCTACCTACCCTACCCTTCCCTTTTCCCTCCCAGTTTATGCATACTTCTGTTGTATCCTATAATATACAGCAATTGTTTTCCCTCTATTCCAAGCTGCTTCCATACCATTTTTCTTGCAACCCCCTTCCATTCATTCTGTTGGGAGGTAGTCTTTCTCCTAAAGATAAGGACTCATACTTCTTTTTCCTGCAGTTGTTCTACTTAAGTCTTGTTTCATTCACAGTTTTTTGTTTTCTCCTACATCCATTTTCCCAATGCTTGTTCTTCTCACCACTACAAAAGTCTTGTGCTACATTCAGAAGTTTTCTGCACTTGTGTCTACACAAATTGTAAAACAAACTATTGTCATTACTTCTGCATGATTTCAGTATCATTTGTGTAAATTTTATAATGATTATTTCAGCAGTATGTTGTCATAACAGATACAATGGGAGAGAGGAGGTTATATGTTCCTTAAGAATGCCTCCAGACTGGGAATGTGAAAAAGATTGCAAAATTTTATAGGGGAGAAATTGATTGGTTGATTGTGTTTATCCAGTTATTAGTGGATGTGACCACCAATAACATATATTAATGACCAGCCAAATATATGTGTCGATGGTGGCTGTTTATAGTGTGAGCACTTCTCTTTATCTGGACAAGTCTTTCTTAATTTTGTTGATATTTTTCTATGTCAAATTTGTGTAAATCATCAGCATTCAGTTTTTATCTGGATGGTGTATAAATATTATAAATGAATGTAAATGCTTTCATATTATCTCAAATATTTTAGCACAATTTAGACCCAAGGAGCCCACAAAATTAAAATAGGAAAACAATTTATTTTAAGTATTTATACCTTGCACAGTCAAATTATACAAAGCTATAAAAAATGACAGATAAAAATAGTTATATCAAGATAGCTACAGTCGTTGGAAAACTATTTCTCAACTGGAGGAAATAAATGGCTTAGGAAGGGATCAGTGGAAATATAACAATCAAGAAGATGGTTTCTCTAGATATCATTTACTCACATGCTCATAATAGAGCATTTCCAAAGACATCTAGCCCATAAGTAAAATGGCATCTTTTGAAACACATCTTCAGGTGCTCTGGTCTCGAGGAGAATGGCTTTCTAAACATCATAGCATCAATGCACAGAATTATGCTCTAGTAATCAGACTTTCTATGCCATTTGGAAAATAAAATCCTAACTAACCAGTTTTGGGAGGTTTTGGATTTAATCATCCTTGTCTCTTAAATTATCCTTATACTTTAATTTTATTCCTTAATCAACAGAAGTATTGGATGCCTAATTAAAATTGAATACATTTATTGTATTTCAATATTTGATTTACCCTTTTTCCTTAAAAGTGTGGCTTCTTATATTACATCACTGTTAATCCCATTTTACAGAATAGAACCGAAAGAGTTCCTTAACTCAAGCTAAGCAAAATTATGAGTCTATACAAGTAGGTATATAATTTTGTGAACCATGCATTATTTTCCTATATTCTTTTCACCCATAACCTATTGTACTTTGATAAAGGTATTGTTGCCATTAATTTGTGTGTGAACACTTAATTTAGCATTTTCAATAGTTACCAAAGAAAAAGAACACCAGTAGAAATGCCAGGACAGAAACAAACGTTGAAGGTTTATTAAGAAATTATCCAAACAGCAAGGATTGTCTCTGGAACTGGACTCAAAAAGGGGTAACTTTCATTGGACAGGTTTTATGTTTTATAACCCTGTAACACTCTTTTCCCTCTGTATACCCAGGAAAATTAGATGAGAGTCATAGTGCTGCAGTGGTTAGAATGCAGTATTACAGGGTAACTCTACCCACAGCCAGGAGTTTGATTCCGACTGGCTCAAGGTTGACTTAGCCTTTGATCCTTCCTGGTGTTAGTAAAATGAGAATTCAGATTGTTGGGGGCAATATGCTGACACTGTAAACTGCTCAGAGAATGCTGTAAAGCACTATAGGAACAGTATATAAGTCTAAGTGCTATTGCTGTTGCTATATTAATGAAGATTAAATGTCTAGCAGGCTGGGTGCATGTTACAACATTGGGTGCCTGCTACTGCAAAAGTGGGAAATAATTATCTGACTGGAGCCAGTAAGACTAGGAAATTCTGGGAGTTGAAGTCCGCTAAGTTGCTGAGGTTGAGAAACACTGGCTTGGAGTAAAAAGTTTGTTATCTCACAAGTTGTAAAGTAAATGGGAAGAGCTTGCTTGTCCAAGCATCCTGTCTTCCAAGTGTTAATTGAAAAATGCAAGTCAATCTTAGGACAGGCAAAATGTTTCTGCTGTATGTGCACTGTTCGTACTTTAAGACTCTTTTTTTAAAAAAGCAGAATTGGAATTGGCTTGGAGAGGGGGTGGGATTTTGATCTCAGATAAATTCCCTCGCAAAAAAATAACACAGAACACGTCAGGAGCCTGTACATTAGATAATCTGAATGGTGTCATTACCTGAGTAAAGTAAGTAATTTGGCCTGATAATTTGTTTGAAAAATAAGGCAAGACCCAGGAACGATTTGAGGTGGATATGCCAGTTCAGATCCAGTCACACAAAAGAGAAGATAAGAGAAAGGTATCTTCCCCCACAGATCAGAGACAGTGCAATTTTCTTTTTTGAATAGTTTCATGTCAGGACTGTTTGAGATTCACTCTTTTATAATTAGCCGAAGGTTTTCAGTGGGTGCAGATTTTGACTGGCCTTTTCAGGAAACACTATTTGCAATGATTGTGCCCTCTCTGGTCTCTTGTATGATTAATTGGTTCATATCCTGAACCACACAAAGCAGCTAGTGTTATATAGGGGATGAGAATGCCTTAGACTGGAACAAGGTCAGTGATTCATACTTTACAAAACTGTATCTTGTCATAGTAATGGATCTGAGGGTCTATTGGTGAGCAATGCAATACAGTTCCCAATATGATTTATGTCTGTAGAAGCAGATTCAGGGCCCAGGGGAAAAAAGCCAAATATTTATTCTGTTGAAAAATCTTCTTAACTTTTGGACTCCAACCTACAGTCTATTACAGAAGTCAGGCCTCTTAGCTCATTCCTATGGCATCCAAATCCACTTTATCTTTTTATTCTTCTGTCTGTTTTAGTACACGAAAGGAAAAATGGAATTTTAAAAATGCCATCCACTTGCATTCTGGAGAGTCTGATTTCCTTGAAAGCTAACCATGGTTGCTTGATGAAAGGGCCGAATAGGAAGTTTAAATGAAATGCAACATGCCTAATATATATTCAAAGAGCAGTCTTTCCAAATGCCATACTGGCTGGGAATTTCCTGAGTTGAAGTCCGGATACATCTCCAAGGTCGCAGATCAGGGGAGGCCAAGAGTACAGTCCCAGGAAATAATCAGACAAATGATTCTTGCTTCCAATCACAGGACATTGGAGGTCCATTCTCTTATCCCATCATTACTGTGGTTCCAGGATGTGTTATACTTGGTTTTGGCTTAACATGTAATGTGAAACAAACCACTGTGGTTAACAAATCATGGTTAATAACTTGATACAATATGCAACCCTCATCAGGTTGGTACATATTTATCAAATTATACTTAACGCAGTGTTAACACACTTAATACAGACCTGGGTGTACAATGTTCAAACCCAGTCTGTAGCTGGGTTTGCACAGCATGTCTAATCAGGTCAGTTTGCAGAAAATGCAAAATATGAATACATTTTAAAGTATCCAAGTGAAACATGCTATGTAAGTGCAATCATTTTGTGCTAAAGATTCATTATTAACTGATTGTCACAAAGTTTTGGGTACTATAAGACTGATATCCATCTCGAAGGATTTCATAATATTCTCACCCCGGTGACTGATTTTGTACATTGAACTAAGCCAAAATATTTCATGTTACAGCTTGTTGAATTTGTTGCAATTGACTGGATTATCACAACATAACATAACAAACTATATTACGGATTAATGTGATATGTAAATATAAGAATGGAAGGAAAAACACAGACCTATTGTTTCAGAACCTGGGAGAGAATGGAAAGTGAAGGAAGAACAAATAATTTCTTAATCTAAAATAAATTCATGGACCTTTTATGCTTTACAAATTAAACTTCAAATTAGAGTCCCAAGGACACTGGTTTCTTGTCTGCATTGGGATCTCTAATATACCATTAATGTCTGACACCATAGGAAGAATTACAGAAAAAAATATTTAATAGCTTAGGAGGCCCCGTTGTCATGCAGTTCACGTACCAGCTTGTAATTCATAAATTATGAGTCTGCCCAAGCTACTAATTCACGGTTGTGATTATTTAAAGGTGGCCTTTTTTTTTTTTAATTCACTTTCTGGATTTACAGTTTTCCAGATGAAATTTCAATTTTCCCAACAAAACCAGGCATAGTGCATTGCTGGGTGTGTAGTGGGAGCTTGGTGGGTTTCATTAATTCATAATAATAAGATCCAAGATGTGTGAAAAAAAAACAATAACGGCAATAGTAATAGCAAAATGTAATAAGAATAGTGATTATTTCTACGTTGTAAATAGGGATCTCCAGAGTTAGTCAACTGTATTCGCCAACCAGTTTTAGAATACCAAAAAAAATTGTATGGCGGGGTGGGTATGGTGAGTCATTTTTTCTTCAGCTGCATCAGGAGTTTAGGGATTAAAGAAATGGGGGGATTCTCTTCTCTCCCCATCACCTCTGGCTAGGATATCTGAAACATCCCTTTTTTCAGTTTTCCCTACATTAAATAATAATAATATTGTGAGCAGAAAGACAAAGCAGCAGGATTAGTTAGAATCTTTCATCCTGTTGTGACTTTTACTCTCAAGGAATTTGTCTGAGGTACCTCCCCCTTCCCATTTACCTGTAGTCTTAAATGCTATCTTTAATTGTACCACATGTACCTCTGTCACATGTACAGATAAGCAGTTATTGGAAGTTATTTTTAGAGGACACCATTTTGCTAACTTCTTCTAAATTCTCACCTTCACCTTACAGATGTTGCTGAATTACAATTCTCAACAACCTTAGCCATCATAGTTGATGGAAAGATGATGGAAACTGTGCCCTGCAACATCTGGAGAGCTACAGGAACTCAGCTATCCTTAATTCTCTCCTTGAATACTCAGGAGTAAACCTATTGGGGGGCATTTCCTTTGATATTGATGGGTTTACCCAATGGTATTATTTAGAAAACCTGACAATGTGACTGTACAGTTGATGTGAGACATTTTAAAACAGTTTTGCTTCTCCGGAAATGCTCGTGTACCCCTATGCTCATATAAAGGCTAATATCACTGTCAAAGCCCTGCTTGGTTAGTTTCAAAGGGAATAAGTGGAGAAAAAAGAGGAGTCATTAGAGATGCCAAATGATTGCAACGTGCTTTGAAATACTGCAGGGAACTCATCAAAGCTAGCTATAAATACCCTTCAAAATTACCATAAACTGTCTGCAGCTGTAGCAGAGAAATCGCGGCAAATGGTCACTCATCCACTCAGGCTAAATCTCAATTTCTCCCCCTCAGAGGCGAAAGCTTCATATTGCTGGGTTTGCAGATCACACCGGCCCCAACGGCATTTGGCTGATGTGTGTTTAGTTTTTTTGGTTATGCTAAATGTTACATGTCACGTACTTTTCATGACTTAAGGTAATATAAATCATGAAGAATACAATGAAATGTCCTTAAAATTCAAATCAGCATAGCCTAAAGGATACACATGTCCCCACTGTAAAAATGACTAAGGCTGCCCAGTCACAGTCGGCATCCAAGTATCCTGAAAAACAAAGTGCCTCAGGAGGCAAAGCTTTTCAAGGTCCATGACCAAGTGCAGAAGAAGAATTTTGATCCTCTGACTCCTTTATTTCATGTGAGATGAGGACTCTCAGAATTCCCCTACCAGAACAGTGCAGAAGGTACTGTTTAAAACTTTGATGGGAGACATAGGATTCGGGTTATGTGGGGCTGAAGAGACTGGACAACTATTTGGCAGACATGGTATGGTATAGGGCCTCCTGCTTGAGCAGGGGGTTGGACTAGATGACCTACAAGGCACCTTCCAACTCTTATTCTGTTCTACTGTGTGTTTTCTAGGTCTAACCAAAAAATAATAAAGGCACTACTGTTGACCTACAAAGGGCTGTAATTGACACACCAGCCAAACACCTTCCCAGCCCTGGTTTTGATTTGTTGCTCCAATTGGCTGAGAGTCCAAGAGGACTGCCCCCTTCCGAATGCAAACTGGCTCCTTCAGGGGAAAGGCGGCTCCATCCAGAAAGCTCCAGAATTAAGCCAAAGCGATCTCCAACAAATAACAACTCTGGGTTCCAGATGTTTAATCTGGACTTGTTAAAAATTCAGGGTATTGCACAAATCCCCCCAAAGGGCTTTACGGAGTAAATTATAATTTAGTCGTTGTGGTGTCATGTTGGGCAGGGGGTGGGACTCACCCTCAGCCAGGGAAACTCACTGAGCCAGTTTCTCTTTCTCAATCCAATCTACTTCACAGGGATATTGGGGTAAAATGGAACCCATGTAACCCAGTCTGAGTCTTGGAGAAATGGGGGACAGAAATCAACAAAGAATAATTCTCTAAGAAGGAGAATAAGCCTGTTCCCTATCATCCTAAAGCAGTGTTTTTCAACCTTGGCAATTTGAAGATGTGTGATTTCAATTCTGTGCATGCCCCAACCAGCCATTTAGGGCAGAAACACTGCCCTAAAAATGGTGTTGAAGATGCCTCAATTCCATAAAATTCCATAAAAGCACTTCCAGAGTTGTATTTAGCTGGTCTTGGTTCTCTTTGCAATACTTTTATCTACTTACACGCATATACAAATATGGACAGCTGAAGATAAATCGCTAGAAACCAATTAATGTTTTATGTCAGATCCCTTCAAGTTGTCTTTAATCTCCTTGAATCTAACTCTATCCCTTTCCTTTTAAAATTTATTTTAAGTTTTATTTTTACTCTTACGCAAAGGGATCCAGTTCTCTACCTCAATCAGTAGGCAGTAGCGAAGAATAGGGTTGAACTTTCCTGGGTAATGGTTCCCATTAAGAGAGATTTTTCTCTGTAGGTGCAACTGGTTCAGGATATGGCCGTGTGAATTACTCTTCTTTAAAAAAAAAGTGGCCTCACTTTATTGCTGATTGAGCTATTAATCAGGTGGTTGGCTTTACTTTTCTTTTACGGATACATTTTAAAGGATGAGTCATTTTTTCCCTGTTGTTTGCTTTGGTCACTAGCGCTATATATTATTTTTGGTGAATGGTTGTATTTAATAATAAATTAAATTATTAATTAACTCGCCGCCTCGAGTTCCCCTGTGAGGGGTGAAGAGAGGCGGGGTATAAATTCGATAAAATAAATAAATAATAAATAGATTGACGAGTTAAATTAACAAGAGCTGCTTATCTGGGAGGGAAAACAGAAGAAGCCAAAAATGACCATTATCTTAATTTTCATGGGAATTCACTGTCGTCTAGAACAAGGGATGTCAAACTGGGGGCCCAGGGGCTGGATGCCTCATGTGCAGGCCATACCCACCCCAGCTCCGCAAATGGGAAGAACATTGTGAAATGTCATATGATGGCAACATGACGTGTTGAATTTGACACCAGTGTTCTAGAACAACTCTCCAGATGTTTGTGGCACCTAAAATCCCCAGAATTTCTATCTTTGCAATAAGTAACTGATGGGGAATTATTTATTTATTTATTTATTTATTTATTTATTTATTTATTTATTTATTTATTTATAAGGCGTATATGGATGCCCACCTTATAACAATACAGGGAGTCCTTGTCTTACAACAGTTCATTGAAAAATGTGACTTATGAACATTTTTACACCTATGTCCATTGCAGCATCCCCCATGATCATATGATTAAAATTCAGGTGCTTGGCAAATGACTCATATTTATGATGGTTGAAGTGTCCTGCAGTCACGTGATCACCTTTTGCAACCTTCTGATAAGCAAAGTCAATCAATCAATCAATCAATCAATCAATCAATCAATCAATCAGTATAGAGCTGAAAGAGCCATTTTCCTGTTTCATCCTCAGCTATAAAAATATATCAGTGCTAGTTGTAATACAAACAGGGAGAAATCCCTGAAGTGGCCCAGTCACTTTTGCATATGTTACTGATAATATTATTACAAAGTGAAAAGAAGCAAGTCAATAAGAAATAACTAAGAAACACACACATACCATACTACATTATTTTGTGGAATTACACTCAGGTGGAATTATATCCAAATTTTGCTTTAGAAACTTCATTCCAACCCTATCAATCACACTTAAAAATGAAAAATATACTTCAACCAATCAGTCAATCAATCAGAATAGAACTGGAAGGGGCCTTGGGTGTCTTTTAGTCCAGTCCCTTGCTGAAGCAGGAGACCCTATACCCTTTCAGACAGATGGCTGTCCAATCTTTTCTTAAAAACCTCCAGTGATGAACCACCCACAACTTCTGAGGCACGTTGTTCCACTGGTTAATTGTCCTGGCTAGGTAGTTTCTCCTTAATTCCAGGTGGCTTCTCTCCTTGATTAGTTCCCATCCATTGTTTCTTGTCCTGCCCTGTGGTGCTTTGGAAAATAAGATGACCCCTCCTCTTTGTGGCAGCCTTACAAATACTGGAATACTGCTATCATGCCCCCACCCCCTCAGGCCTCAGTCCTTCTTTTTTCTACACCAGCAAAACCCAAATCCTGCAACCGTTCTTTATATGTTTTTGTCTCCAGGCCTTTAATCGTCTTAGCTGCTCTTCTTTGCATCTTTTTTCCCCAAAGCCTCAATATATTTTTTGTAATGTGGTGACCAAAATGCCTTACTAAGGCTTTATAAAGCAGTACTAATACTTCACATGAATGATTCAATAGGGAAGCCAGATTTGCTTAACAACTGAGTTACTAATTTAATAACTGCAATGATTTACGTAACAACTGTGGCAAGGAAGGTGATAAAATGGGGCAAAATTCAACAGAATTTTGGGCTCAATTCTGGTCATAACTTGAGGACTACCTGTAACTCTGGAGGGCAGTACAACTATGAAACAGAACAATAAAATCAAATCAGAAAACAACTAGCAATGTCAGAACAACCCACCCCATACTTTTACACTTACTCTTACTCTTACTTTTTTTTTTTTACTTTGCTGCTGCCTCACCCTAGCCCAATACCTGGGGAAGAGCCAATTTCTCAAGACCTTCCTGAAGACTAAGAAGTGGGTTGCTGGATCTTGGGATCTTGGGAGGCAAATGTTCCACAAGACAATTAACTTTGCCCACAGTCTGGAGTTTGATCCCAATGGGCTCAAGGTTGACTCAGCCTTCCATCCTTCCAAGGTTAGTAAAACGAAGACCCAGATTGTTGGGGCAACATGCTGACTCTGTAAACTGCTCAGAGAGTGCTGTAAAAACAACATGGAGCAGTATATAAGTCAAGTGAGATTGCTAGTGCAATTGCTATGGAGAAGGCCTACTACCTAGCTCCTACCAGATGACAACATTTAAAGGAGGGCACCTGAAGCACACTCGCCCTTTCCCACCTGGTGGAATTGCAGGAATCCTATGTGAGACCTGGCTCTGGAAATATGGGGGTTGTAATTCCGGCTAATCTTAGAGAAAAGATGTTGTCCTTTGAATGTTTAAGTAATGAGCATTGTTTGGAGCAAGGAATATTATGAGTAACAAGAAACTAATAAATTCAGGTTGAATATTGAACATGCCCTTGACTGTTAATGTCATTTGTTCAGATGGATAGTTGCAAGAGATTACCTAATACAGGGCTGTCAAACTCGTGGTCCACGGTCCAGATGCATCATGTGCTGGCCACACCCACATCTGGTTTAGCGAAGGGGGAAAAAGTTGTGATACATCACATGACGCCGCTGTGATGACGCGAGTTTGAAACACCACAACTAGTGAAATTATTTGCCTTTAAAGGCCTAGCTCAAAGCTTGTCTTCTAAGTGGGGGGACAGTTACAACTCATAGGAATGCCTTGCACAGCTATAGAATGACTGCTGCATAATCGATCTCATGCATTTTTATTCAGAAATAGGTTCTGCTGTGTCAACTGGACTTAAATCTCTGGTAAATGTGCTTAGAAATATATTTACATTTCTTTTTAAAAGAAGCGGGAGCGATTTGATCTGCTGCTGAAACATGAAGAACCTAAAGTCCCAGGTTTCTAGCTAAAGAAATACCTACAATCTGTAAGTCTCGTGTAGGCTGTATTCTACTTTTGCTGCTCCTGGTAAAAATGCTTTTTAAAACAAAATACGATGTCATTTTGTTTAAAACCAAACACATATAAGCACAGAAAACAGATGTGCTAAGCTTGACAGAACTTCTCCAGAATCTTTCCCACCCATCCATGCCTGGTGAACCACCTTATCATTATGATTCCTGTGAACTTCAGAGGCTGGGAGGAAACGTAAAAAATTAAAAAAATAGTTAAAAATTAAAATTGGCCAGCCTTGGCAGACAACATTTATATGTAGGAATGGAGCATTAGACTAAGACCTGGCAAATGCGTTCTGATATTTTGAT
>JANHGC010005193.1:73290-85130 GCA_027560395.1 Boaedon fuliginosus | reverse complement strand
AGAGGTTTCGCTTCTCATCCGAGAAGCTTCTTCAGCTTCTTCAGAACGGTGGGGAATTCAGGATTCTTCCCTCAGAACTGAAGAAGCTCCTTGGACGAGAAGCGAAACCTCTTCAAGGAAAAACCAAGGAAGTCCGGTTGGGAAAAAACACCTTTGCGTGAGGACGAGACGGTTACACCACTGATCGTAGGCTGGCCGGCAGGCTGAATTCTTAACGGCCATAGCGTAGAAAGGGGAGAAGGGGGAACTCCTGACCTTGAAGTCCATGCCTTCTCCGCAGTTGGTGACCACACAAAGCAAGCCCAAAGCTTTAGCAAGGTCCTTTGTCGTCTCCGTTTTTCCAGTCCCTGCTGGACCAGCAGGAGCTCCACCCAAGTACATGGACAAGGCCTTTGAAGGGGAAGAACAAGAAGTTGAAAAACGTGACTGGGACGGTGGCCATTGATTCTGCCCCAGCGGGCCTTTGATCCTGACCCAGGAAGCAATCACTGGTTCGTCTCTAAAGCAGGTTCCTTGTTGAGTGGTCCCTCCTGCCCTCTGGAACGGCACCCCTGAGCAAAGGTTCCCTTCACCCCCCACTTTGCAAGCCTTCAAATCGGGCTTTTCTCTCAACTTCCGGGAGGGTGGTCTGTCTGTCTACAAGATTGCATTACTGTTTTTAACTGCAATGGGTTATTCCTCCCGTTAAGCAAGGTTTCTGATCGTTTGGGCTGTTTTTTTTTTTGTTTTGTTTTGTTTTCATTTTAACCAACCTCAGTTATGAGGCGGCTCGCAGGTCAGAACTGTAAATTGAGACGAGAAGAATTAAAATTGGGATACTGAAGGAGGACCTATTCTGGTGGTTTAGGTGCTCCAAATTCAAGATCTGCTTTTTTTTTTTTTTTTTAAGGGCCATTCCCAGAGTCAGAAGCCAATGGAAAGGCTCTTTGTTGGTTTTTACCTGTGTGAGGGTCAGGTATATGCGGTCTGTGAGGGGAGTGATGACCAGGCGCCCGTTTAAGCCCATGTACTCGTAGCCGTAAGAAAAGGTCCCCGTGCATTGCCGTACGTTGAGTTCGTCAGGCTCCCGGTCCCAGTAAAATCGCAGCTGGCTCTCCCACTCAAATTCACGGGCTTCCATAATGCTGCCGAGAAAGGATTTGAACACGGTCAGAGAGCCCCTCCATGACTGAGAGGAAGAAAACGAATTCAACGAACATTGAGGAGAGGAACAGAGGTCGGAGGCGCTCCAAATGCACTATTTTTAACACTGTAAGTCACCTCCAAGGGGGCGATTTACCTGTCTCGTACAAAGTTGTCAACAATATCCCTCGCGTGGACGTCAATGATGAGGACGGTGTTGTATTTCTTCCTGTCGTTCTTGCTTAGCGGCTTGGTGATGCGGGTGACCAGCTGGTCGATCTGCTGGTGCATTTTCTTGGCGTAGATCTTCATGGCTTGCTTCTCCCCTTTCTTCACCTTCCGGAAGACGTCTTCGACCTCCCAGGTCCACCACACCTGGTTGGCGGCCAGCACCATCATCCCCTGATACATCAGCATCCAGTCAACTCTGCGGAAAAGGCAGATTTGCAAGGGTGGCAGAGATAAAGGTGTTTTGCTTGGTCTTAATGCTTGGTGCTGTAGAAATGCAGGGGTAGTGTGAAATAATAATAAGGGAATGATGTTTCTACAAGAACTTGATTGCTTCTGGAAGAACGGGATTGAGCCAAGTGCTACCTCCTAGTTCAGAGGTCTCCAAACTTGGCCCACCGAGGAATTCTGGGAATTGGAAGTCCACCATTTAGACTAAAGTGTGAATTTAAGCCCACGCTTCAGTCTTAAGGCAGCTAAGTTTGGAGACTCCTGATCTAGTGTGATGCTCACCAACTTCTTCATAGCTGGATGCCCTCTAGGTATCCTGGGATGACCACCTCCCATGGTTCTCCACCGGTTTGGAGAGATCTGCTTCAAGCCAATGACGCACATCTCAGACAAAAAGGCGGGGCTTAAATGTCACAGACAGTGTCCATGTTTTACCAAAAATGTTGGCGAAGGGGCAGCAGAATTGAGGGGAAACGAGGATCTCGGCCTGCCTGTCAGAACAAATGGATCTCTATTCTCCGTGTTTCCAATTCAATAATATAGACTCCAGCTGAGGTTTAGGGAGCGGACTGAAGAGCCCCATCTTTGGACCTTGGACTGACAGAGCCATAAAGTTCTTGGAGGTCCCACAATACCTTCTCCCTCACCTGCTGCGGTCTTCGCAATACCGAAAGATGGCCTCCTTGGTGATCAGCCTGTTGGTCCTCCGCATCTCGACCAGCACTGCCGTCATCCAGTTTTCGACTCGGCCTTCCGCCGGGATGGCCTTCCGGAGCTCCATCACTTCCCCTTCCGCGGAAATCATGGCTGTGGCGATTTTCATCCCGCTGTCGTCCTCGTGAAACTTCAGGGCAGCGATGTTGTCGTACATCTGAAACGAGGCAGGAGGGGGTTACGGATGAATGCCGCCCCCCGCCGTGGCCCCGAAAGCAGGAGATGAATCGAGCCCTTCCGGGGAGTTCCCCATCCTCCCCTACCTTGATCATGTGCTCTTGAACGCACAAGGGGTCGCTGCTCCCGAGGATGCTGAGCAGCTCGTCGTCGGAGATGAAGAAGAAGCGCGGGAAAGCGTTCCTCTTGGAATCCAGATAATCGTTCAAGCTCTTCTGGCACTTCTCCAGCCCGTCGCTGATGTTCTGAAGGTCGCTGAGACGATTGTGAGCTTCGCAGCATCTCTTGATCACCGGATCTTTGACCGTTTCGGCCATGATCTGCGGGGATCAGGAGGAGGGGGAGGAAGAGGCTGAAAAGCCGAGGGATCCCATGAAGGACAAGAATGTACGTTCTCTTCCCTTAACGTTGCCCAGGGCAGAACGAAAAAAAAAAAACAGATCAAAAGTTATGCTATAAAAAAGAAACATGAGAGTTTACAGAAACTTTCTGTGAAATACGAGCCAAAAAACTATATTTAAATTAAATAAACAAACCCTCATCCCGTAGCCCAAGGATAAGGTATTAGGAACCTAGTTGTAGAGCTTATCTCCACTTTGACCCATAGGCCATGGGGAATATAGCCCAGCATTGCTGGATGTAAGATGGGCAGCAAATAAACTTCTGAGAGGGGGAGAGGCCTTCAATGAAATGTGTGAAAGGCTCACGTGTCTGGGAGCATTTGAGTTTCAGACACGTATTTGATGGTTTCCTTTGGGTTCTGGAGCAACGGTGTGCTAGCACACTCTTGGATCTCCGTGTTATTTCCTGGGGGTCTTTTGGTGACCATCTCAATCTTCTGTCTACTCGGAGGACCCTACTACTCCGGCCTGGAGCCATTTCCATCTTTCTAGACTTCAATCAATATCTTGACTTGGGCCCCACATCATTGGGGAAGCCCGTTCAAGGCTTAAAGAGTCATCTAGAAGGGCCTTCTCGTTTCGAGAGCCAGCGCACATCCTTCCCTCTGACCAGGTCTCCCCCTCAACACATGGTTTGGTTACTTGCCCTTTTGAAGATCCTATCTATGTTGTCAAATTTTTTGGCCTCCTCGGGCAGCTGGGATCGGATGTCTCCGCCGATGAAGATGCTTTCCAGATACATCCACTTTCGCTGAACGACCATCCAGATCTAGACAGGAGGAAGCGGAGCGTTGACCGAGGGCAGGGAGGCTGGCGGAAAGGTAACCTGTCCCCCAAGGGGGACACCTGCCCACCCGGAGCACCGGCCTCCCTACCTCAATCACTTCCCCGATCAAAGAGAGGGTTTTCTCCCAGTTGTGGACGGTGCCCAAAAAAGGCGCCACGAATCTGCTTCCGGAAATGCTTTGAAGGTTGACGGCGTTGTCGTCCAGGATCTGAATGATCTCGTCGACGGCTCCCAAAATGAAGCCCCGTTCCTGGGTGCCTTTGAAGTACCGCTGGACGGTAAACTTCATGTTCTCCCAAGTTTCAATGATTTCCTTCACTCCCTGGGAGAGGAAACGAGGACGTTCTAAGAACCTGCCCCTGGTCGCTACTTAAGAGAGGACCGAAACACAAGAGCGGTGTGGGGGGGGGAAGGCCACCTGACCTTCTCGATGCTCAGCTCTTTGACGGCGGACCCCACAATCTCGTTGATCACATCGGAATATTTGTGCAGCTGCATGGCAAACATGTTCTCCAAGGTGAAGGTTTCGGTGGCCATGTCGAAACTGGTGCCTGTCCTGCTCATCAGCTCCTTCCAGTGTCTGAAAGAAGAAGAGAAGTCAACACAGGTCACGGGTGGACTGAAGAGAGCCGAAGTGGCTTCTGTTTTAGGGGCCAGGGGGCTAAAACATATGAAGAAAAGTTGCAGAGTTGGGTATGTCTAGCCTAAGAAGGACCAGGGAGACGTGATAGCAGTCTTCCAATGTTTGAGGGGATGCCACAAAGAAGAGAGGGTCAACCCATTCTCCAAAGCACCAGAGGGCAGGAGATGAAGCCATGGATGGAAACTCATCGAGGAGAGAAGCAACTTAGAACGAAGGAGAAACTTCCTGACAGTGAAAACAATCAATCAGTTGAACGAAGTTGTGGGTGCTCCATCACTGGAGGTTTTAAAGAAGAGATTGGACAGCCATTTGTTCAGAATGGTAGAGGGTCTCCTGCTTGTGCAGGGGGTTAGGCCAGAAGACCTCCAAGGTCCCTCCCAACTCTGTGGTTCTGTTAAAAGTGTCTGGTATTTAAGAGAGAAGATGGGAGGAGAAATTCACTCTGGATTTAACTTATGGATTTAACCCAAGCCATGCTTCCCAAGCTGTACGTGACTTAAACTGTCTGGGTTGAATGACACCTTCATTGCTATGAACAACCCCTATGGATGAGGAGAAGCCAAACCTCTCTCGCAAGGCCTCGTTCTTCAAATCCAGCAGCAAAGGAATGGATTCCTTGAAAGCTTTCATCTTCATTTCAAGGTGATAGGACACCGGCATGCTACGGACCTGTTTTGGCAACTTGCGAAGGGTTTTGAGATACCCTTCGATGCCCTCCTGTAGCACCTGGACGTTAAGGTTCACCCAGAGGGTCTGGGACCATTCCTCTTTGGCGGCCTAGAACCCGGAGAAGACTGGTAAGAACATCTTCAAGTTGGCCAAGGGATCCAAGAGAAGACCATCATCAAGATCAAGACCACCAGACCTCCCAAATGAAGGCGCTTTGAGATCACGTGCTGAAGGGCACGTTATCTTCTCCTCCATCTGAACGAACAGCACAAGGATCATCCAGAACAGTAGACCACAATGGTCAAGTGTTGGCAGGCAACACGCAAAGCTCAAAATCGGGTAGATGACACGAGGTCTGGGGTCCATGACTCTCCCATAAATATTTTGACCGATTTTCGAAAACCATCTACCTGCTGCAGTTTATAGATTTCGTAGATCTGTCTTAGGCCTTTCATTTCTTTTTGGATTTTGATCAAGTCGGGATACATTGTGATGGGCAGGTCAAAGAGTTTTTCGGCGTTGGCCAGTTCTTGACGATTCCTCTCGTGTTTCTCCAGTTCTCTTTCAAAAACCACCATCAGCTCTAACCCTGCAGGGGACAAATCAATTCAGAACCAGGCGGAGGATGGGGGAACTTCAAGAAGAATTTGAAGAGGGGGCAAGAGAGGTCTTCTATAAGATCCATGATGTGCCTTAACGGTTCAAGAAGCCCCAACGTCTCGCCGAGACTATCACCAAGGGAATGGCAAACTATGTTTGCCTTAGGGAATAAATCTAAACATTTCTCTGAATTACATACCATGTTCAAGTATTTTCTACCCCAAACCTCCCCTTGAATAAACACCAGAAAATAAAGAGAGGCAGTGATAAGACATTCATAAAGAGGACATAAATAGAAGGGAACTGGCAGGAGCTTCTGACCCAACGTAGGGTCTCTTCAACGTTCTTGGGGGGCTATAAAGAGTTCAAGAGTTCCCCTTGACCGGGGAAGAGAAGCGGGGTATAAATCTAAATGAATAAATAAATAAATATAAAGGAAGGTCTGTCCAAGAACTAAAAAAGAGACCCTATGGTTCTCAACATATATCTCCTAAAGCCCATGCCCACAACGTCTTCTGCAGCTAGGTTCCACAGGATTTGAAGAAAATATGACCAGGATGATGGAAAATTGGACAAGTGAGACCTGGGATGGGAAGGAGCGCCAGGTCGAGGGTGGAGGTGGGCGTTGAATTAAGTCCCAAGCGAGAAGCTTAAGACCCAAGACCTCTGAGCGACCTCCGTGTTCCTCCCCTGCTTTCCAGCTGTCTGGGGCCAGGGGGCAGCAGGTCCTTCCTTACCTCGATCAAGATTTTCACCCACCGAACCTGGGCCCTCGGTAACAAACCGTTGGTAGAAGTCGTCGATCTCCTTGCTGTAATTCCCAATATGCTCCCTTGTGATCTAGGAGACATTAATTCCCCCGTCAGAAGGCCATTCCGGCACCCGGACGCTCTTCTCCTTCGTGTCAGGAGGCGGCCAGCCCAATACCTCCGTAAACGTCTTTTTGATGCTGCCCAGGCTGTGATCAACTCCGACCGCCTCAGCGTAAAGAATTTCCCACATCAGTTTTATCTTGTCCACCAGGTTCTTTTCTTCTTCTGTTATCTGGAGGGGAGGAACGAGGAGGTTTCTTTAGAAGGCTCAGGGGTTTACGTTCTTTAGGGAAACCGGGTGGGATTACATGGCTGAGGACTGTCCAGGGAGCGTCTTACAGGCCACCCAATCCCACCAATTTTCCCCCTTCATCCATGCACCTGGTAGGTATCTCAGCCTCTTTGACGATGAAACTTACAGCAATGTTGTACATCTCCAGGGTCCGGTACCTCTCTTGAATATCCAAATACTTGAGTTCCACTTCTAGAGATATCTGCTTGATCTCAGCTATTGTGCCCAGGACAAACTTGAGATCCTCCAAGGTGCTGGGGGTCGTTTTCAGATTGTGCGACAACCTCTGCAAAGCACATTCACTTACTCAGCAATTCACTCAAACGTTGCCGAAGAACCATGGGGCTAAAACTACTGTCCAGGCTCCATCAGCCTGTTTTTAACTCGGAGACTGTTAGCAAGGAAGGAAAGTGCTTCAAGAAGTCTTCAAGAACTTGGGAGTGCAAGACATTATTTATAGGATGATGTCCTACATGCCTTGAAAATCACCTTGGACTGGTTGGGAGTCAACACTCATTTATGCCTATTTATTTATTTGTTTAGATTTATACCCCACCTCTCTTCCCCAAGGGCCTAGAGCAGGGTTGTCCAACTTTAGCAATTTGAAGACTTCTGGACTTCAAATACCAGAATCCCCCAACCATTCTGGGGGTCGAAGTCCACAGGTCTCAAATTCACCAAGGTTGGACACCCCTGGCCTAGATCCTGGACTCAAAAGACATCTTTGCTCTTTTTCTCCATCCATCCCTCTGTCCTCTCCAGGTATGGCAGGACCAAGGTGAGCATCCCCAGCTAGAGAAGCCTACCTCGATGTTTTCTTGGAGACTGTACAGCACCTCTTTGGCGGACTCGTTGAGCAGCTTCCCGAGGGAAGTGATCCAACCTCTGGCGTTCTCCTGGACCGTGAAGGCCAACGGGGCCAGAACCAGCCGGATGCACTGCTCGTCTTTGACCATGGGCTGTTGCATCACTTCCTGGGCCACCTTCATGTAGAACTGCAGCTTCTCGTCGAAAACCACGCAAGGCGGCTTCTTGGCCGCAAACTTCTCCATGACGATGGCCTTGTCCAGCTTCCAGAGGGGCCGGTAGCGCTTCCAGCGGTTCAGGTATTTGGTGAGAGAAGACAGGAGCTTGTGCATGTTCTGGGTGATCTGGATGGCCTGTTCGATGATGGTCGGGTTCTGGGAGATGTCGCTGAAGAAGCTGAAGATGACCGGCTCGTCGTCCCCCGTTTGCTGGGGTGGGCACTCGATGCAACTGCCGTGCAACCAGCGCAGGAAAAGCTGCAGGGAGACGAAGGGAGATTGCCGGGCTAAGCTCAGCTCAGCTTTGTAGGAAGGGGAAGAGGTTCTGCTCTCATGTAACCGACAGTTAGCAAATCTGCCAGTTTGGAAAAAAAAACAAGGGACAGATAGAAACGGAAAGTCCAGCTGCAAAAAAGAGGCCAAGTCGGTCTATAAATTGGACCTAGTCTTGAAACACCATTTCAGGCTTACTGGCAGACAGGACTGGAGGCCAATGAGAATCCAAGACCTCTGCGTAAGTATTCACTGTTGCTCTCCTTTGATTTCTCCCTTGGTCTCTCTCGGACCAGCTTCTACCAGGGGAGGCGGCTGCAGGCCAAGTAGGGTCTGATGCCCACAGGAACCTCCACCAAAGAGACTGAGGGTGGGGGTCCTCACCTTAGTGGTTTCCACGCAGTCTCGAATGCAATGGACGCTCATCTTCTCAATTTCCCCCATGTTCGGCTGGAGGATGATCTCGGGGGCAGACAAGATGGTCTCCGCTTGGAAGAGCGGGACGTTCCCCACCACGGCGGCGTTGAAGCACTGCAAATTCCTTCGAAGACAGGGAGACAGTCCGAGGGAGCAAACCAACAGAGACCGAAGACGAAACGAGAGGGACGGGCAGACTTACTTTACCACCCAGGCTGTATCAAGCCGTCAGGTTCCATGCAATGCAAACCATGCTAAAACGAACTCCGAGGCATTTCAATTCCTCAAAGAACCAATTTATGGTTGGCACTAACTGGTGGAAAGCCAGGACTGAAAGGTTCCCGGCTTTCCACGCCCTTAAAACGAGATTTTCCAAATTGTCCAACCAGGATGCGAAGCGGTCTCCTGGCAACTCGGCTCCGCCTTCCTCTGTCCGAGCAGCCGTTGGACTGCGGCTGACTCATCGCCCAACTAATTGTTTTGGCTGAAACTCCCTCCACCCCAGTTCTCCCCCACTCCCAACCTCAAGTGTGTCAAACTGAATTCATATGAATCCCCCACCTAGTCCAATTCAGGCTTGACACAGGTATTTAGGAGGACTGGGCAGCACAAGCAAAGGACAGCCCAGTCAACATTTTAAAAGCCACCCAGGCAACAGGCACTATGGGTACCAGATGCCCTGGCTAGAGAGAGAGAAATTCCCTGAGGACGGGATCCAGCACAAATCCGAAAGCTCGGAAGGCTAAACCTCTGCTCCCGGGGTGACCCACCCGGTCTGGATCCTGCCGACTTACTTCAGAACCAAGTTGGTCAGGCTTTGATAGATTTTTTTCTCCCAGTAGGCGTAATACGGCACGAGCCGCGAGGCTTTCCCCGTGTTGGTGTTCACCACCAGGCCTTCCATTTTGGTCAGCAGGGGCCCCACGGAGGTGTACTTGCGAACCAGGTGCTCCAGGTCCCTGGATCGTTCGCGCTTGATAAACTCGAAGTAATCCTTCACACCTGTCCAGGTGGCGGGGGGACCAAAAGAAAGTCGAGGTAACAACGGCGAATGAGGGCGTTAAACAATAATTCACCAGAAATGGCTTATTTATTTATTACTTATTCATTCATTCATTCATTCATTCATTTATTCTTTTAATGACCCCGTAATCCCTTGCATGGAATCTGGGCAACGGAATGGAGCTGAGTGTTTACTGGCCGGATGTCCTCCATGTCGCCAGCGCGGAGTTTTGTTCGGCAGAGATGTTGTCATCGTGCCCAGAGAAATATCTCTGCCTCTACTCACAGCCTCCTGATGGTGAGGCGAGGGCTCCACCTCTAGATCACTGCACCACTCCTGGATGACCTGCTTTATGTCTGTCACAATTTGCAACTACCTGTAGGTTCACCTCCGTGGCTCAACTCAACTGGAGGCCACCCGGCTGATTTTGTAAAACGGCTCCTATTCACACCGTCCTCTGGCCTCATAGGAAATATTGCTTCGCCTGGCCCAGAAATGAGCGGAACCAAGAAAGAACCTGCCACATACCTGGGAGATTACCGTCCCCTTTTGAAACAGGGCTTTTGAACAGGTTGGCCGATTCGATCAATAGAAGCTTATTGTTGATGTCTTCGGCGTTCTTGTGGATCTGATGCACGAGGGATTCGAACTTCCCAATGGCCTGGGTGCACCGTAAAATATAGTCCCCGATCCCTGGGGAATAAAAGTCACTGGATCAGGAGTCAACACCCTTATAGAGGGGCATGCAGGCTGGGTGTGTATCTGCACGAGCGTGGCAAGCTAACTGTAACAGGGTAAGAGAGACGGATGGGCCCTTGGAGGTCTTCCAGTCCAACCCCTGCTCAAGCAGACTAGTGTGTTTTAGACTTTTAAGAGAGCTGAGTTGAACAAGCCAAGAAGGAGCCTAGGAAGGGTTCCATAGAGGGATATTCTGAAAGGAAAAAAATAATTCAAGACGCTTGGGAAACTCAGAAAATGAACTGAATTTGAATTTGAATTTATTAGATTTATACCCCGCCTCTCTTCCCCGGTCAAGGGGAACTCTTGAAAATGAAACAACGAAGGACCAAATAAAAATGATATTTATTTATATTGTTTATTTGTTTAGATTTATACCCTGCTTCTCTTCCCCAGTCAAGGGGAACTCGAAGCGGCTAACGTTGACAGGGAATTGAATTATAATTACTGTATAATTGATTTATATGACAGGGAACAAAAATGTACCATATTGACCCCTTCTGAGGTGGGTCAAATGAGGACCCAGATTGTTGGGGCTAAGAGGCCAGCTCTGTAAACCGCTTAGGGAGGGATGTGAAAGCCCTGGGAAGCGGCCTATAAGTCTAAGCGCTATTGCTACAGGACGCCAGCGTGGTTGAACAGGGAGGAAGAGATTTCCTGCTCGGAAGCTCGGGGGAGATTCGGGTGAGTGAAAACAGAGACCCTCGCTCACAAGAGAGAGCCCAGAATTCTGCAAATCCAAGACCGGAAGGTGGCATTTTTTTGGGGGGGTATATTTGAACGGAACAAGCTCCCCTTCCCTGTTGCTTCCTCCGTGAAGTAAATTTACCTAGGGAGTTCCAGTTGAGTCTTTTGTACCCGGAGCGGAACACCCGCCAAAGGTCTTGGATGTGCTCGTCCAGAAGCTGGATCTCGGCCTCGTTCAGGGTCCCTACTAATTTGTGGTAGTGGTCCAGCATCTGCTTGATGCTATCCGTGTATCTGAGACAACAAGGGGACAGGGAAGAATTCAGATTTCCCAATTGGGTGAGTGCCGAGATGCTTTTTTAGCTACCTAGTCCTCAACTTACAACCACAAGGGCCCCCCCACACACACAAATTTCCATGGCTTAGCGAGACAGTTACGAAGAAAATTTTGCCCAATTTTGCAACCTTCCCTGCCACAGTTGTTAAGCGAAGCACTGCCGTTAAATTTGGGACACGATTCTAAGGTGTATGTGCCTTCCCCGCCTTGTATGAAATGATTTTAAGAGAAGGAATAGCAAACCTGCCCAGGAAGGAGGCCAGGTCTCCCCATCCAGCCCCATCCTTACCGCAGAAATTTGTCCTCCTGCAAAGCCACGTTCCTCGCGATTTCAGGCACGGGGAATCCCAGGTGCTCCATGTACTTGGTTTCGTTGATGATCTCCCGAAGGGCGGGCGAGAAGTTGACCACGAAACGCGTCGCCTTCTCGCCGGCGCTGTCCACGTCGTCCGAACGGACGCTCTGCGAGGGAGAAGACCCACCGTCGCCAGAGGGAAGACTGGGCGGTTATAACGGCACCCAGGAGAAGAGACGGAATCCACGTGAGAGACGGAGGAGGAGTCTCCTTTTCAATCAGCTGGAAGGGACCTTGGAGGACTTCTAGTCCAACCCCTTGCTCAAGCAGTTCCCTTCCCACCAAAGGGGGTCCCTATTTTTCTACTTGCATTTTTTTTACATGCTTTC